>WUAM01000423.1:5487150-5497853 GCA_024336885.1 Actenoides hombroni | reverse complement strand
AGCCTCTCACACTCGGCTGAACCGGGGAAGGAGGAGGGGAATGGGGACTGCTCAGCACAGGGCCGCCCTCCCCCGGGAAGGCCGGAGGAGTGGTAGATGGGCTCCCGCCTGCTGCCGCTGTCGCAGCCACCGCCCCCCGCCCGCTCCACCTCGCTCCCAAGGGAGCAGCGATCACCTCGCGGCAGCCCCGGCTCCACGCGGGGCCTCGGGCCCCCCCCACCCCGCGCACCGCCTTCCCGGGGCGACCAGCGGCACCGGCACCAGGTTTGCGCAGCGAGAGGCAGAGCGCATCGATTGGCCAGCGCGGCGGGAAACCCTGCCCCGACCGGCAGCCGGTGAATAGCTCGGCGCTCTCGCGTCGAGTCTGCCGGCGGGCGGGAGCGCGGCGGAGCGCCGTGGGCCGAGCTGGGCCGGGCCGGGGACAGAGCGGTGTCCGCAGCGAGGCGGAGATGGCGTCGCAGCCGCCGCCTCCCAAGCCCTGGGAGAACCGGCGGCTGGCGGGCACCATAGCGCCGGCCTTCCAGTGAGTGCGGGTGGCGACCCTCGGGTCTCCCTTGCCTGTGGCGGGCCTTTGAGTGTTCGCCTCACTCAGAGCTGCCTCGCTTCCCCCGCGTCGGGCCTCCCGCTTTGGCCCTCTCCCCTGAGGCGGGCTCAAAGGTCGGGCCCAGCCGGGCAGTGCCTCGGCGAAATAGCGCCCGAGCGGAGCTTGAGCGGGGTTTGGATGGCCCGCGGTGGGTTGGGATACCTGGTGGGGTGGTGCGGGGCCGTTTGCCCTGCTTTCGTGAGGGGTTGTGTGGCGGGCCGGGAGGGATCTTGGCCGGATTCTTCGCCTCAGTGGGGCGAGGGAGCGAGAGACTTCTGGAAGGCGCTGATCTCAAACCCTGCTTGCGTCTGTGGAAAGCTCCACGTTTAGTGTGGTGATGGTAAAACTGGACGTGTTGCCGCGAGCGGACAGAGTGCGGATGTCTGTTCCTGGGGGTTATATAGCGCGTGTATATGAGTATACTATACAGGTGTAACCGCGCCTGCCTCTCCAGGAGGGGAGAACTTGGGTGTCACCCCCAGAAACTGGAAACGATGCATGTATATGGATGTCTGTTTCTGGTGTGTTCTCTGGCAGCCTGAGCTTTCCCAAGCAATCCACCCTGCTCACGGAGGATGATGTTGTGCAGATGTTTGTAAGCTCCTTCCCTTTTATAAAAAATCAAGGAAAGCTTGGTTAAGATCGGCCTTGTTTTTCATCTGGTGCTAGCGATTGCAATTAGAGCGAGTTGAAACTGGGCAAAAGGTTAGCCTAAGACTAAACATTTCAGCAGCAACTTTGCTGTGCTCACTGCAAGCTGAAGCTTGCTGAGCAATACATTTGATGTAAATTTTTTCTTGGGGGGCAGGGGGGGATTATCAAGCTCATTTTAAATTTCTTCAAGTAGCTTTAAAGTGAGGTGTCCAAAGTTGACTACTGGGGAGGGGACTGTAGCCTAACTTAATGAGTTACAGTACATCTATTTTCCTTGGTAATAACTTGTTTTTGTGGGGGTTGTTTGTTTTTAATTGCTAAGCCTATGATGGAAAAAACTAACCAGAGTGCAGAAACAAATAATCTTCTTTGCTGTGGAAACCTCTAAGCTTTGATGGGAGAAGTTGTTCCCGACCTTATACGGAAAGAGTATGGCAAGCATGAGTCGCACTGAAAGCAGTGCAGAAAGAAGCAGCTCCATAGCAGTTCAAACTTGGCTTTTCTTCTGTTATTTTTTTGGTTTCTTTTGTTTTGTTTTGTTTGTGGATGTTGTGGTGGCGTTTTGTTTGTTTGGGTTTTTTGTTTGTATGTTTGTTGTGTTGATTGGTTTTGGTGGTTTTGGTTGGATTATTTTTTTTTTCTTTGGTTGGTTGGTTTTTTTCCTGTGAATGTAATGGACTATATAAGTGGGAAGTTATTGGATGAGGCAGTAAATGTGGGAAATGATCCAAATGTTTGAATTTTAGGATGATAATATGTGATTAGCTTTTTAATGAAACACCAAGAGTTGAACAGCTGCTTCACAAAATTCAAATACTAGTCTAGTACTTGCAGTCTTATTATGAAAGGCATAGATAAAATTACTTAAGCTTATGGGCCTACAAAGGAACAAAAGTTTGCTAAATTAAAAGCAAATAATTAACTCATAATACCTCTTTCTGCCAACAATTAGCAGTACTAGATTCAATCCCTTTACATGCTACATAAAGGTAATTAGATAGTTTGGGTAGAGGTGAAAATGGGGGACCCAAAGCCCTTGCATATGTTATTGTATAATTGGATTCTCAATTAGGTTACATCACCAAAGGGTGGATTCAAAGGAGCTCTCAAATTTTCCTTCTGCAGTTTTGGTGGCTGATTGTATAGAACAGCTGAGAACAAGTATCGGAAATAAAGCTTTCAGACTGAAAAGTTCATAAATATTCTTGGTAGTGCATATGAGAGGCTTTCGTCTGCAGAAAAATGATGTAGGTGTTACAGCATCAGGTTTGATAGACCTAGATGTAGCATTTCATGCTTTCTTAATACAATAAATAGACTGATTTTTTTTTTACTGTGTGTAATTTTCAGATATTCTGTGGTTCCACACTTATGCTGAATATCTCACTATATTGATTTTCCCCTGAAAGGCCTGTATTTCCTGACTAGAACTTTTACTTCCCACAAACATTGTGCAACATACTGAGTGTTTGACTACCAGGCTCCCTATCCTAGCACTACTGAAACTCACTGTTGTGCTTGTATTGTTAGCCAAGAGTTCTGGGGAAATGAAAATACAAACTCGTTTTGAGTACTGATCTTGCTTTTCTGAATTTGTTTAGGTCTGCTGACTTGGGTGACAACCTGCTGACCAGGCCTGGACAACCCACAGTTGCACGAATTCCTCCACCTATTTTGCCAAGACCATCACAGCAAACGGGAAGCAGTAACCTGAGCACTTTCAGGCCAGCGTATACGAGTTCTTTCTCTCCAGGCTATGGTTCATACGGCACCTCTTTTTATGGAAGCTATAGTCCTTACAGTTACGGCTATGGTGGTTTGGGTTATAACCGCTTTCGTGCAGATGATATTCCTCCCAGCAGGTTTGTTCAGCAGGCTGAAGAGAGCAGCAGAGGTGCATTTCAGTCCATCGAAAGTATCGTGCATGCCTTTGCCTCGGTCAGCATGATGATGGATGCCACCTTTTCAGCTGTGTACAACAGTTTCAGAGCTGTGTTGGATGTAGCCAATCACTTCTCCCGCCTCAAAGTGCACTTCACAAAGGTGTTTTCAGCTTTTGCTTTAGTGAGAACTATAAGGTATCTCTACCAACGCCTTCAACGATTACTAGGTCTGCGGAATAGCTCTGAGAATGAGGATTTGTGGGCTGAAAGTGAGGGGACAGTAGCTCGCGTTGGCCTTGACGACAAGGTGGCTAACTCTGCAAAATCCTGGCCCATTTTCTTGTTCTTTGCTGTTATACTGGGAGGTCCCTACCTGATTTGGAAACTGCTTTCTACATATAGTGATGAAACAGGTAAAGCTGATCTGCAGCACAAGAGAAGTGTCGATCATATGTTGTTCCTTTTGTTATCATGTGTATAGTGATTAACCTTACACTGTGGTAATAGAAATCAATAGTTACTGGGGTACAATATTGAGTTTTAGGCATGTGATACGAGTTAGAGCCTGTTTAAGCAGCCTGTTGTTGAGTTAGAGTGCAGTTTCATGGTCTGATTTGTGTGATTCCAAAATCATAATTCCTTTTTATTTCTCTTTCCTTCCTATTAGCTGTGGCAGTTGGGATGGGCGGGAGGGAGCAGTATTAGTTGGATTGACTCAACAAATCATGCTTTGTTTGTTACTCCTGTCAGTTCTCTATTGGAAAAGTTTTAGCAAGGAAGTTAAAGTGTTTTCTTCATTTTCCTTATAAAAAACCCACCAAACTTTATAATTCAAAGCAGATAAACTTTTAATTTCTTTTTGGAAATAGTATCTAGTAACTGGGCAAGTGGAGAAGATGATCATGTAGTAGGAAGAGCAGAATATGATTTCAATGCTCTCTCAGAAGAAGAAATTTCTTTCCGTGCTGGTGACATGCTAAAATTAGCACCCAAAGGTAAACTTTTAATTTTATAATTATTCTCTTATCACATGTGAAGATAATGAAAAAAAACCCCAACACAACAAGACAAAAACCCCAAACTCCTCATTCACAGTGATATATATATATTTTTTTTCACAAGTTATTATTTGCTTTACAATAAAACAAATAAGAATAGTTTGTTCAATTTCCCTGATATGGCACAGCCTAAACTTACTCGGGGAGTTCTTTGTGGTTCCCCTTGGGGTTCACTTTTCCTCATGGGTGCAGCACAATTGTGAAAATCCCTGGGCATTTGCAGTACAATGGTGTCATTGATTTCAGAACAACTTGCACTTCACAGCACTTTTCAGCTCACCTCACCAGTTCCTAGTCATTTCTTAAATAATTTGTATTTGCCTTTTATCATAGAGTTATTTTCTCTGTGTGATGAGCTGTTGCATCATCTGCCTTCTGGTGTATTTGTGCCTCGATATAGTTTGAATTGTTTTGTAACTTGATGCATTTGCATTTTCTTCTTCAGAACAACAACCTAAAATCCGTGGTTGGCTTTTGGCTAGTTATGATGGCCAAACAACAGGACTTGTGCCGGCTAATTACATCAAAATCCTGGGCAGAAGAAGAGGTAGGAAAACAGTGGACCTGGAAAGGATTACAGAGCAACGTCCAGCCTTTACCAGTTCGTCTGTTAGAGGATCCACTGCTACTGTGACTTTAGAGGAGCAGGAAGCTACTTTTGATTCTGTTTTTGCTGAAAGTAACAAAGTTCCTGTTGTGCCTGACTCCACTGTTGTTAGTGGAGAGAAACAGGAACTCTAAGGTACTTTCATCAACAAAGCAACTGGACTGTGCTTTATTGGTAAAGCTTATGGTTTGTTGAAAATTTCTGTTGTAGTGGAACACTGATGAGTCTGTACCAGTTATTGCTGCTACTGACTGGTGAAGGGATGGAGAAATGATTGCTCAAATTTGTAGTATTTATTTTTGACTCACCTAGGGCTCTACATTAGAGATTCTACCCAACCACCTGGCAGCAGCTGTGAGATCTTGGGATGAGGAGAACTGAGGCATTTAGAACAAAGCAAACAAAAACAAATAGGGACTGTCAGCCTATTCTTGTTAAGACAAACGGTTGGTGAATTCTGGAGTTTAACATCCAGTCCTCATTGGAATGTCAGCTTGACAAGAGGCTTCTTCAGTAGACGTGCAAAGGGAAGATAGACTTCAGTAAGATGTCCTCCAAAATTGGATGCAGAGGACCATTAAGTAGTAACTGCAAGAGATTTAGGTGATGCAGTTGAATTGTTAGAAGTTCTAAGTTGCTTGTTTTTTGTAAGAAGTAAGGCTTCTGTCATAAATGTCTTGGGTCCTAAAAACAAAATAATCAAAAAAAACCCACACAAACCAAGGGCCTTGTAAGAAAGGAAGGAGAACTACAGTTTACAATGGAAGAGCAGTGAGGCTTTAGCAGCAGTCCTAGCCAGTTCTCTTTATTAACAGAACATTAGGATAAAGTGTATCCTGCAGTGGGCACTTTCCAGTGCACTTACTAATTGTTACTCCCTTCTGTGGTAAATTAACTTTGCATCACTCCTAGCCATTTTGTGTTGTGTAGCCTCTTACCTACCTATCAATAGTCTTATCAACCACCATCTGCATTGCAGCTTACTTCTGTTCTTTATTATTTTTATCTGAATGTCAAAATATCTATCCTGCCTTTTAGTGCAGTAGGGAAGCACTGAGTTGGGGGAGAGTTTAACCTAATTGGAGTTGCAAAGAAAAAGTAACTTGTCCTGCTTAATTTTCTCAGTTAAGTAAGGCCTTGGAGTTAACTCTATGCTGCTTTTCAGGTGGTAAGTTTTGCATCTGCCTGTAAAATTTGAGGGTACTGGTTTATCAAAAGCCATAAAAATACTAAGACTGTTCAAAGTATTTAGTGTTTTCTTCATACTGATATCTGAGAAATCTGTATTGAAATACTGTTGGGGTTTTTTTGTTTGTTTGGTTTGGTTTGGTTTTTGTTTTGCTTTTCAATGAAGCAAAGATAATGAAAACTTTAATTTTTCCTTGTAGTATATATGTATAAAGCGTTGAGCTTCTGGAGGTTAGAACAATGAATAAAATAACTAAAGCTTGTCTTAATCATTAAAATACTTTTTTTTTTTATTTTAAAAGTACTCAGAAGTATTAGTAAAAGTAGGGCACATGCCTTCGCTTAATTGATCCAGTAGTTTCAGTTTGTTTCTACAGAGATCATCATCACTTACCACGTGTTAGCAAAGCTTTTGGTATTTTTATCAGCATTTAATTCAGCATTGCATCTGCTGGCCTGGAGTTATTAGAAGTCTGTTCACCACAACAAAACTCTGACAAGAAGAATTGAATTGAGCACTGGTTTTTTTTTTTTAGGTAGTGTGGCTAAAAAGACAGACACTATACTGGAACCTTAGGTTTTAAAGTAATCTCTGAATGCCTGTTGCTTATAATTAGAGCAAGAATGTAAGTGGTTGTGCTCAGGTATTGAGAGATGGTGCGAAGAATCATTTTTACCAGATAGTTAGATCTTCAAGTGCCGAGGAAAAGGGAGGAATAGTTAAAGGGCAAATGAGAAACTTGCAACTACGTTTAAAAGAGAACAGGTTCGTGAGACATCTTCCTGTGTACCAGGGCATTGAAGAAAATTACCTATATTTGGAAATGACATCTGTTGTTGAAATAAAAATAGCAAACAATCCTGAAATATAAAATACATAGAGGAAAAAAGGGGGTGTGAGGTATCAAGTGTATGGTTCTGCTTACCATGTGTATTCCTGGTGGGAATTAATTTACTGTTGTGAGATTTAATTAATGGACTGTCAGCCTCTCGTGTCGGTGGCAGATTTCAATCAGAGTAAGGGTCTTTTAAATAAATGAATAAAAAATCCCCAAACTTTTTGTAGAATATCCATTCAAGTAGCCTGCTGGTTTTCTGCTCGCGACAAGTTGAGAAGACAGTACTGTGCTGTTTGTTGGAATCTTTAAATCTTACTACTTTTTAGAAAGATAGAGTTTAATTTCACTTTCAGGTCATACTATTTTGAAAACAATTCTTTTAGTGGGAAGATGGGTTATCAATAACTTAATTGACTTATCTTTATGGTAGTTTGACTTAGTCCACCAATCACTGTCATAACCATGTCTGCTAGATCTTGAATTTTGATACTTTTCAATCTTGTGATTATTTTAATGGGAAAAAGAAGGCTCTGAGGAAATGAAGTTATTTAACTCCCAATTAATTGTACTAATTGCAGAAGGGTATTAAAATTCACTGAAGTAAAATGCATACTGGGCTTTAAGATTTTGGTTTCTATTTAGTTATTTTTAAATGCACAAACTAACACCAGGAAAAAATGTGAGTCCTACAATTTCATATTCTATGTTTCTGCCCATATGTCAGGCTACAGAAAAAGCCACCTGAATGAGTGCTGATTGAAAAAGGGAGGCTAGGTGACAGGCTGCTCAAGTCTTGCACAACTTCAGAAAGGTGAGCAGACTAAAAGGAGCAGGTTTGGCTGCAACAGGAGGATGTAGAAGAAGGGATCCAAAAAGAGAAGCTGTTGAAATACTGCTAAAATTATGCGTTAGGCAACTGACTCCTCCTTTAAGATCTGTACATACTGAGTTAACCTTCATGTTATTCTTTGGAACTACTTATATACCTGTAGCAGACCTAGAAGTCTGTAACAGACTGAGATTTGTCTATATAAGGTTTTTAGTTTAATCTGACTTCAATCTTACTGTTTAGTATACCAACCATTTTTTCTTTGAATACTACATGAACTAGTGACAGATGCCCATTTTGACAGGTTCTGTGGGTGCTAGCAGCATGAGAACAAGCAGACACATACTCAAGGCTTTGCTCAGGTTTCAGAATAATAAATTTAAAATACTCTGTCTAGTAGAACTTAATAAAATCGTCCGCTTCTTTTGCACAGGTTCAAAAACCCTTCTGTGGAACTAGACTGCATTTGAGCGAGTAAGATTGTTTCAACTTGGTGATAGTGGTGAAACTTGCTAGTGAGGTAAATACAAAGAAAATACAGTCTCTTATAAATCTGATCTGCTTGCAGTGAAAATGTTCCAGAAGAGGTACAGACTTGGAAACCAGTGCAGTGATTTTCTTGACACGCCACTGTAGAAATACTCTTGTCTACAATTGTAGTGGAACTGTACTTATTTTACAAAACACAGACAACAGGAAAGCATATGCTTTTGAGTAGCTCCTTCCATGGTTTTTTTGGTTGGTTGTGTTTTGTTTTTTTTTTTTTTTTAATCCATGCAGGCACAGCCCTGTGTTGGGATTGGAGAACATTTTTGGCCTGTAATGGCAAGTAGTAATTGCGTGTGTCCACAGGTGATGGGTGCAACACTTGGGGTTTTACCCCTTGTGTCTTGGGAGCAGTTCTTCTGCAGGTGGAGTTGAAGCAGGTTTAGGATGATAAATCTGCCACCTGTGGCCATATAGAGCACAGCCTTTAAGCAGCTGGATAATCCCTCCTTGAAACAAATGTACTTGTTTAACCGGTTTAACTAGTAACATAGGCATGGGGTCAATGTGAGGCACCCCTGGGTGCCTTCTTAATCTACAGTTTTTAATGCTACTTTGAGATACTAAAGTTTGCTAAATTTTATGGTAGTGACAAAGCTGTAAGACTTGAGAAAATGATAGGGATTATTTGTGCTGTCAAAGGGTAGCTTTACAGTTTTTTGGGTTTAGAGATGAAAATGCTTCAAAGGCAAAAAGCTAGTTCTGCTACCTCTGAGTTACAGATAACTGAACAAGCACAGTCATAGACTTTCAAATGAGTAAAATTTGAGATGCTGATTTTTTCTTTTCCTCATACTGATATTGGTATTTCTTTCTTATTTAAAAAATAAAGGAGGAACTGAACCTCTGCCTAACAGCACACGTTAACTAAGAAACTGTGGTGCCAGTTCTTGTGACATACCAAGCTTCTATTCATACTGTAATAACTTAATGTCATAATAACATAGCAACATTGCATCATTAGCTTATTCTAGGGATTGCTGTGGGACGGTACAAAATCAGGAGCATTTTCTACTGTAACCAAAACCCACACGAAGCTTTCATACTGACTGAAAGAATTCAGATTCTAGATGCTTTTCTAGCTTGATGCAATCAGTCTTTTTTCTGAACTGTGGTTTGTTTTGTTGGGTTTTTTTTTTTTTCTTCATTCTCTGTCAGCATTGTATTACTCCAGAGTTTAGGGGTGTGGTTTTGGGGAAGAAAACAGTTAATGTCCCTGTGGCCATGATTATTTTGGTGATTCGTGCCAAAATCCTAAGGAGGAACAGAAGTTATGTAGCAGGATTTAACCAGAGGCAGGATGAGGAATGGAACTGGGGAGGATTATTCTGTGTTGCACATGGGAAAAGGGGACCTGGGGTAGTCCTCAGCATGGCTTCCTACAGGAAGTCATTTAAAAATGTTCGGGAAGACTGATGCAGCAGCAGATATGTGGTAGGCAACAAACCAGCAGTGGAGGAAATGGCAGGATTGGGACCATCTGACCTTTTGGAGAGTCAATTGGTCTTGTTTGAGAGGAGCTTTGAACGGCTCCCACAGCTTGGGCCATTCTGTGTAATTAGCTTTGAGTTAGATGTTCTGTTACTGCTTTTAGAGTTAAAAACTGTACCAAATACTGCTATTGTCTGAAAATCTGGAGAAAAGCTTAAGTTGAGGTACCTTATCTTTGGTCAGTGTCTTTTTGTGGGTACAGTGTGGTGTTTGCTGGCGTGTTTTAACACAAATTCTTAATGAACTTGCTGTGCTTAGAGGGTGAGACTAATTCTCCTATCCGGTGCATTGACAGACAGTAATAAGTTGCTGTGCTGGGGCTGCCCGCCTTTCCCTTCCCAGTCCTGTTTTTTACACATGGGAACACAATCACGGATTTTTACTGAAAAAAATGGCATCGGAGATCTGGCTGTGGTACTACTCAAAGAGCCGGAGCTGGGCTGGCTGTGCGTGTGGGCGGCAGACAGGAGGGGTCGGTGTGACGTCCCGCTGAACTAGGGACAGGTTGGCGTGACATCATGATGTGTGGTCTTGAGGACGAGGCGTGACTGCGCGCGAGTGCGACGTAACGAGTCCTACCCCTTCGCCCCATCAGTCGGGCCTGAAACGCGGCCAGAGGCCGCGCCACGTCACCGCTTCGTGACGGCGCTGAGGCGCCGCCAGGCGTCACGGCTACGTGACGCGGGGGCGGGGAGAGCCAGTCCCGCCACTCGCGTTGCTAAGGCTACCGGACGCCGGGCACGACGCGGCAGGGGGCGCTGTTGCCGCCGCTGCACTGCGACAAGGCGGGGCCGCCGGGCGCCGCCGCAGCACTGCCCGCGCGGCCGCCGCCCCCCCTCCACCCCGCCCTTTGCCCCTCCCGGCCAGCCTATTGGCTCTGCCTGGTGGGAGGGGGCGGGGTCTCGTCACCCGCCCGGTGCCCATTGGACGCTGCCGCCCCCCTCACGGCTATTCCACTCACCGGGACCGGGAGGGTGGGGCGGGCCCGGGCGGCGGCGTGTGAGGGCGCCCGTGTCCCGCGCTTC
>WUAM01000423.1:5471616-5486664 GCA_024336885.1 Actenoides hombroni | reverse complement strand
CCAGCCCTTCTTCCTCGGAGGGGATCGGGAGGGGCTGGCGGAGGTCTCCGCTGCTGAGGGCGGGTCCCGTCAGGGCAGTACTGCATGAGGAGGCTCTTTACACTTGTAGGACCTTGCCCCCAAAACTGGGGTCAGTTTTGATTTTCTTCTTGAGTTACCTTATTTTAATTTTTATTTTAACAAGTGTGGCGATAAACTACAATCAGAGTTGCTGCTGTTTCCTCATCCTCTGCATCATTCCGCACCGTCACTTCTTTGCCCTTAAAAGGTTCTGCATGAAACCTCACGCCCTTTACCTTCCTGCAGGTTATGCACGTGCAAGGGGATAGTAATTCTTCATTTTTACATTGATTCTTTGCTTTAAATTAAAAAAGAAAAAAAAAAATCAGGCAAGTGCCCTTCCATAGCGGAAACCAACTTCCTCATAATGCGTTAATTCCCTTATTTATAATTGTATCAGTTTTATGAAATATTAAAGTTTTGGGAATTCTTTACACCACTGAATTTCGAATTCTACGTCTTAATAAACATCCCGATCGTCGCGTATCTTTCTGTATTGTCCGTGTCACATGAATTGGTCAGAAAATTCAATAACTGTGAAACTTTTTTCTCCGATTTCTGTAGTGGAGAAAAGGGTGAACTTGTGCTTTTCTTGCAGTAACAAACCGGGGAGAATCTGTAGAAGCTGCCATCTCTCTCTCTTAACAATATGATTTGTTACAGGCTTTATGTTGCTCTTCTTATGGATTGCATCGTGCTTGCGTGAGACAGAATCTTGTGCGTGTCTTTAACTGCACTTCTCAGAGTTTCCTACAGGACAAAAAGGCAAATGTTAAATATCATTTATAAAGGCCCAAAGAGGAGTCCTGTGCTCTTTCCAGAATAGAAATAAAAAAAAGCTTAACTCTGGTGTGCTCGTCATTAAGTATGCTCCTTTATTTATTTCTGCACTAATAAACATATCTAAAACTGTATTTTAATATCCAAAGTAAGCAAATATTTGAGTGGCAAAGGCTTCATCATCTCTGTACATGTCATTGCGTTTTAGAGTACCTGTCATCCCTTCATGGTTGGGTTGCTTCGTGGTCCACAGTGCTGATATGTATGTAAACTTGTTAGCAGAAAATAATCTTTTTTTTTTTTTTCCTTTAAATTATAGACTGTAACTATTGCAAAATAATTTATTTTCTTTCTTTATTTGATTACTCAGTATAATCATACCACAGAGCTAGTCCTTAAACTGGCGATTTATGGAATATTGACGTTGTTGGTAACTTTACTGTCATTAAGCATACTTTATGGTGCAAGACCAGAGGATTATAATATTCCATCATTTACTTACCTTGTTCAAACATATTTTTAAGCCACCTGCTATGTGTGTACAAGGTAGCACAAGAAGTCTGCTTCATATTTGATGACCGGTCAGGTTTGCTACTGGTGCTGAGCTGTTCTCGCCCGGCTATTTCTGTTCATAACAGCAGATATGGTAGAGATTCAGTGGCTTAAATATAATTGATACTGACATCTGTCTGAGCACTGACAGCGAGAAGTCTCCGCTGTACAACTACCGCAGTGACACCACTGGATAGTACTATCAGGGTGAGGGCAGAGACTGATCTGCCTTGACCTCATAGTAGAATCTATCATAGCTGGAAAGCTTAGGCTCATGCTGTCTATGGACTTCTGTCCTTTAAAACTGTCTCTCTGGCACGTTTTGAGAGCAATTCTGTCTAAATGAAATCTAAAATGATATGATTTTTTTATATTACACTTCCATGTTTTGTTTGCCTTTATTTTTAAATCTCTCTAATATATGAAACCTAAGAATTAACCTTGGTGGGTTCTGGGTTTTTTTCCTCTTGCTGATGGTTTCATTCAGCTGCTCTTCTGAGAGATTGAAAGCTTACAGTTGCATGCTGTTGTGATTTCTGTTTCTGCCAAAATAAACCCCAAACCAAACAACAAAACCAAAACCAACCAAACAAAAAAAAGTGTTCGGATGTATTGAAGAGCTTCTAAAGTCAGAAACAAAATCAGTGCTATTTTGTATATTTTAAGTATCTTCTTGTTGTTGTTGGTTTTTTGGTTTTTTTTAGAAAGAGGGTGATGCAAAAGAAACCTCTTGGTGTAGTATACTTGTAGTAACAAGTCGTAAGTTAAATCTGCTACTGTGTTTTCCCTGAAAGTCTCTGTAATCCCTGCTTTATAAATCAAAATTCTGCATGTGACTTTTAAGTTCTGTTACTTATGTGATCTGTTTGAGGTACTTTGGAAAAGTACCAAGCGCTTCCAAAATATAAATCCTTACTACTACTTTGTGCATTATTTGAATGTTAAAGTCTTGATTAATGCCTGCAGTTTTCTCCCAGTATATGCTTAAAACAAAGTACTTTAAATATTTACTGTGCTTCCTGATGCTATATGGAAAATTCATTTGGAAAAATAAAAAAACCCCAAACCTCTAAATATAACACTTCGAATTAGAACTGCATTTTTCTTTACAGTGTTCACTGCTGCCCTTAGATTCTTTGTTCCGGTGTTCAACTTGAAGCTATTTTTTTAGTGCTGGTAATCCTAGCTAATCAGGAGTTAAGTGCCTTAGGCCAACTCAAAAGTCAAGTCTCCAGGATGAGAGCTGAAAGACACCCAAGTGTATTGTTTCTTGGCTCCAGTGTATTCCTGATAGCCCTCAGCTGGGTGTGCTGGGTTGGCTCCTATAAACTGGAGGTCAAGTGTGCAAAACAAATACCAGAGCAAGAGGAGGTCAGACTTGAGCAGTAGAAAGTTTGTGGAACAGACAAGGGTATTTGAATGTAAATATAAATTAAAAGTAAATATAAATGAAAATGTCCCTCTAGCTTAAGCTGTTTATTCTGAGGTTGTGGGAGGCCTTTTTTATGTGCTGGAGGGCTCAGCCATGTGAATCCTTCCTGGAAACAGACAACTCAAAGAAATGGTGGGTAGTGCCTCCTGCTGTTGAGTTGGTTTTGGCGTGTTGTGTGCATCTGCTTCTCCTCCAGGGGTTTGAGGCTGCAGATCTAAATACATAGATTTGTGTTAAATAAAGCATTAGTGTTTGCCTCTGATGCTGTGGTAAACATTTCCAATAGTAATTTATGGAGTGCTGCAGTGAAGGTAGATCAACCTTTAGCAAACTGAGCAGTGAGATTTGCTAATAACATTTTCTCTTCTAGGCTTAAGTAGCCAAAGATGAGTCGTGGACTTTCAGAAAACAATAACTTTCCGTATGACAACAACCAGATGGTTTTGGATATGATCCTGTGTTCCCTGATTGGTGTTTCTCAGCCTATCAACTGGGACAGTGTGGCAAGGCTAGTTCCAGGATATACATCCAAAGAGGTGAATTTACTGATAAAATAATTCGTGTGCTTTAAGCTGTGCTTTATGAACGAGAAAGCATTTTCGGGGAGGAAAGGAGGGAAATTGAGGTTAAGGTTGGTTGGTTTGTTTTTTTTTCCTGAAGTAATTTATACCTAAAAAATCACAGCTTTTGTTTCTACCAAACCTGAACATGGAAATGAAGAACTGCATTCTGCGTCTTTTTTAGTTAGAACTGATATAGAGTAGGAACAAAAAATACAGGAAAGCAAAAATTCAGAAGTGTCAAATGACAAAATTCAAAATTTCAAATGACATAGCAAAGATTTTCCTGGATAGGATGGCAGTAGCCACTAACCTCATGTAGATTGCAGTATGCTCTCTAGGAAATCTGACAGCTTTCTGTGCTTGTCCTTACAATTGTAAGGAAGTATGAGTTACCCATCTGCATTAGGTAGTTAAGAGTGCAGTTGCCTCTTGCTTGGTCCTACAAGATGTGGACTTTTCTTTCTTTGGTTGGAATAGAGTTGGAAGAACCTGGTACTGCCATATGCTTAATCTTTCTGAATTGATGAATTTCCTGGTGAACAGCTTACGCTTCTTTAAGTAATAAATTTGTTTTTTTCATTTCTGAGGGGAAGTAGGCTAAGAGAGGAAAATGTCATTCTGCCCTTGTGGTTCAACAAGGCTGAAAGAAAACAATCCAGTGGTCTTTATTTTCTTGCAAGCTTAATCAAATGTGTCAGCTGACATTTATAGCATTGCTTTTGGGCATCACTGTAACCTTGTACTTACAGCATAAAAGTAAATGATGGGGAGTAGAAGCTTCTGTGGAATCTCACTGCCTGTAAAGTGCTTGTGGAGGGTTCTTTACTGTTTCTTTCAATTGGCAGACAGTACTGCATTCATCAAGCAAATAAAATAGTAATTAAATATTACAAAATCACAGAATGTTAAGGGTTGGAAGGGACTTCAAGAGATCAGCTAGTCCAACTCCCCTGCCAGAGCAGGGCCACCTAGAGCAGGTCACACAGGAACGGGTCCAGGCGGGTTTTAAATGTCTCCAGAGAAGGAGACTCCACAGCCCCTCTGGGCAGCCTCTTCCAGTGACTTCTCTCTTCTATTAAGATAGTATGATTGATTAGTACATCTGATTACTCTGTTTTAAAAGAACAGTGTCTCAAATATGCAGAGTCCATATTTAAGGCAATTAAGTAGATGTATACCCATGCTTTTATATATCTGTTGTGTATCATGGCCTTGTTACCAATTTGAAACAGTGCATTAATATCAGAAGGGTGTAACTATGTGCATCTCTCCCAAAGGGGCAGGTGACATGCAGCAATGTCAGTTAGCTCAATCCAAGAGGAACAAATAAAACCAGCCTGAAGAGCTGTGTCACAGAAGGATCACCTGTAGGATTAAGTAGATTTACCTGTATATGTAAATTACCCATGATTTGCTGAACCAAACCTGTAATTGTTGTTGTATTGGTACAAATTTAGAAAATGGAAAGACTTTCTAGTTCATGCAGAAAGGAAAAGGAATAGAACTGCAGTGGAAATCATCAGTCCCTTTTGTCATCAAAATGAAAGTCAAAGTAAAATAATAATTTTGATCCAATTATCATAGCTACTTTTAATAATGTTTGATGATATTGATAGTAAAAAAAACTAGTTACAAACTAAGAATTTAAACTCTCCCTGTAACTTTTCCTTTTGAAGATCAGCCTTAAAATCACAGGATTTAAAGCAATGGAAGTGGAAACAGTTTTGTTTTATTTTTTCTCTTGGAGTATTTAATTGTGGTAAATCTTCCTTTTTTTTTTTATTGCATATGTAGGTACTTTCTTGATAAGACTAAATAAGAAGCATTAATATCAATAACTGTTCACATGCAAAATATATGGAATATGGTATCTGTCTCAAATTGTGGTTATTAAAAATGTACTGAAAGCTACTGCTTCATTGCCCTATCATTTAATCTTGTGACAGTGTGCAAAAAGGTTTGATGAACTAAAAAGCAGTGGAAGTTCACCTGTCGACAACCAGTATAATCCCCTGATGGCAGCTGGTGGGAGCCCTGTGGAAACTTTAGCTACGTACATCAAATCCTCCCTGCTCGATACACAGACAGAGTTTCAGGAGCCTGCTATTGGGCAGGATTCCATTACTATAACTGGTACGTTTTCAGTCATTCTGAAATCTATTGGCTTTGATTATACCCAGTATGTGCATGCTTTTCTGTCCTGAGCAGTAAGTCCATCCAGGAATAGGAGTTGTTCATCTTTGAAAAGAAAGTTAAGTTTAAATCTAATGCATTCATGAAGTCGCTTCCAGTTAGTTTAGACAAAGAATTGATGTTTGTTTGGGTATTTTTAATGCTTGTCCTTCAAAAAGGCATAAAACCTTATGCTGAATCTTCTGTTTATGGTTTTTGGTAAGGAGAGGGGTTACTCTCCTGTTTTCTATCCCCAGTGTTGTACTGTTAAACCTACAGCCATTTGCAATCACATTAAGCTGTGCTATTAAAATAACTAGAAGATTTTGTGTAGAAAAGCTGCAGAAAGATGAGAAGGTGATTCCTTGAGAGCAGACCCTTCTTTCCCAGCTAAAAGCTCCGTGTTTGCTGTGCTGCTCAGTGGCAAGATGACTACATAGAAGATGGAGCATAATGTAGCTACTTTTTGATGCAGGACAGTCTTGCAATGACATATAATGTGTTTTAGTGAATTATGTGTCCCAGCAATAACTTGGCAGAAGAGTACCAGTCCTCCTAGTTGTATTTCAATCACAGCACAATTAAATATTGTTAACATTTGCTTAAGTATTTCACCTGTAAGAAGCTGCAACTAACTGTGTGATAGTGATTCTCCAGTTTTCATTGTAGACTGACGGGTTTTCAGTGCCTTTTAGGACTTGGTAAATGTGTTGCATGAGAAATTCTCTTCAGTAATAAGTGAATGATTTCTGTGTTAAAAAATAAGCCAACAGTGAAGTGTTTAAACAAAAAGTTCTCTATTATGATGCCCTTCACCGTGCTGCAGCTTTCTAGTCTCCGTTATCTTTGCAGAAGAAAACCAGCTGTTTGACCTTTGCTGGAGAACAAACAAAATGCTTTCAATAGCTCCAATCAAGAGATGATGTTTGAAAACTGTATTTGGAGTATCCAGGCTGAAAACGCTTCCAATCAGTTTTCAGTTATGTGCTTGTGGAATAAATGCTTCTTACACCCACAGGTGGCTACTTAGAAGATTAGTAGCTTCCCAGTAGGCAGTTAACAAGCTAACTCAGCTTATAGAACTCTTCAGACAATTAGTGCATGTTTTCTCTTTAACAGTGTAATACAGGTAATGAGTATTAATGCGGTTAAGTACCCTAATGTTTCCTACAACAACATCCTAGCCTGAGATTTTCCTGTTTTCTCTGGGACTTTGGGTAAATAATTTTCCCTGTTTATATGTAATTTGTTGATATGAAGGTAGGATAATCAATCATTTTCTCACAGACTTGAGTGAACTCACCCTCTTAATATTTGTGAGGTACTTGTATATTTCGGAAGTAGGGATTTGAGAAAACCCTGTTTTTAAATGTTTGTTTAATTACTTCCTAGTGGATTTATTCACATCTGCTTATCTGTTAGGATCAAGAATTTTGGGCCTGTTTGGATTTGTCTGTAAACATGAGTAACAGCAAAACAAAAAAAGCTATCAAACCACATTCACTTTGAGCTGGCTTCTGCTTTTGGTTGATGTATAAAACCTCACTTATTACTTGATAATTGTAAGGCAAACTGCTGTTAAGTTCCTCTGAATACTTAATATGGCAGTAAAGAATAGTATAGGATAGCTTTTACCCAAAGTATTTATTACAAAGTTTCAGAAGTCAAACAATCTATAAGCTTTGGGGGGGGAAGAAAAAAAAAAAAGATAGGATAGGAAGAAATAGATGGTGAAGTTCAGACATCCCTGTTCGTTTGTCTGTGCTGCATATTCTTGACAGCGTTATTTAATTTTCTTTAATAAATAACTGTGTTCAAAATAAACTTCTTAAGAGTTGCAGACAGAACTTTTCTATCATTTTTTTCCAAAGGACCTTCCTTTAAAATACCTTGCATTTGAAATCTAGGACTTTCACCGTGGCTGTTTTAATGCTAGCAAGGGTCATCTGCCTGCAGTGGAATGGCCACCCAGAAGGCTGTGGCTGACCCAGCCCCTTCCATGGTTTCACTAGGGTCTGCTGAGTAAATCTTCCCTTTTTATTAACTGTGTTCCCTCTATTATGGCCTCACTAAGGCTTAAGTGTGCAAGACCGTAGGCTATATCTTTGGGGGAAGTTTTGTTTCTTCTGCCTCTGGTGTGGTGATAATTTTGCTTTCTGGGAGGGTGTAACTACTGCGTTCTGAACTGTATAGAGCTTCCAGGTTGTCTTTGGCATCAGTCTGATACAGTTATTTAGCTATAAGATGAAGAGCTCTATCTTAGTCTTCCTCAGAAAGGTACAGCCTCTTACACTACAAAAGTGGGAGAAGATGTTTCCTAGAAGTCAGAGAGTAGGGAGTAATTATGGAATATTATGATCTTGTAGGTTTTCATCAAGGGAGATGGATACATCCCTTTCCATTACTTAAGAAAGCTACTTGAAGTTTCAGATTGCAATGATCCATTCACCGCAGTTGGAAAAGTTATTCCATGTCTGAATGCTGGTGTTTCCTTAACACTTGACTTAAAACTTGCTGGATTTGATGACTGGACCTCCTGGACTTCATTGGGGTTTGTGTCCAGGTTCTACTGCTTGTAGGGCACTTCTGAAGATTGCCTGTTTGAACTAAAATACATCTGTCTGGAATAAGCTACATGATGTAGCCCTAGGACTAGACAAATTTTATGGTCTACTTTATGTAAGCATTGTTTGATATAATCTGCTTTAAGCCATGTTTTTGAGAAACTTTGTGAAAACACTTTTTAACAGCCTTCTGCACTTCTGTTTGGAAGCAATTTATTTCCAATGCCAACACATTATGGATAAGAAGTGGGATTATTCTCAAGTTGTCATATCCTGGCAGCAAAGCTTCTTGGAATCAGAAGTTTTGATGTGACGGAGTCTTAAGACCTACGTTTCCCCCAAAGCAGACAAGGAATGCTGAAGAAATGGACTGCAGAAGGAAATGCTGAAGACTGCATGAATCTTACTGCTCTGTACTGAGACAGGACCAATCTGGGTTTGCCAGCTACTGTCAGGGCAATCCAGCAATGCTGCTGGTCTGAGTTTCCAGGGCATGGCCTTCAGAGCAGGAATTTTGGTTGTTTGTTAGCCCTTATGGTAGAGTGTTTGTTGCTACTTGTGTAATGTTGCTTGACCATGAGAGCTGTACTTCAGGTGCATTTCCAAGTTGCTGAAGTGCAAACAGACAGATATTTTTGTTCTAATGCAGCCTTTTTCTGTACATTTAAGGAAGGCCCAGCACAGCCTCTACAAGGAATTGTTCTTCAGAATCTGAGAAAGGTCCTGTGCATAAAGGTGGAGAAAGCATTGATGAAAACCAGGGGTAAGAAGGTCTTTGTGTGTTTGTTATCTAGAGTATTATAGAACTGACAGAAAGGTGTCTAAATTGCTCATACTTGTCTACCATCAGCAAGAAAACATCTGGGAACATCTTAATGCACGCTGTAAGAAATTTTGAAACTTTACATTGCTACAGAAATACTAGGGCTGGATTTGAGAATTTCTTATATGCAATGGGGAAACCTTGTTTAGAAATATGTCTGTAGTGTTCCTCTGACTGATTCATCACTGCTGTGGCAAGAATGGGAAACATAACCTGATTTTAAAAAGGAATGAAACCAGACTGATGCTCCATAAAATTTAAATTAATATTAATGTTTACATAAATGTGAAATTGTGGAAAAAAAAAAAGGTAAATGAAATGTGGAAATGAAAAAATTTACTACTGCTTTAAATAGATATTCATGTCACTTTTTCATACTATCACATTCCTGGTTTTCTTACAATATATACATGTACTATATATATACTTACTATATATACATGTAGAATAATGTGTGTTTGAAACCTAAAAGTAAGCATCTTTCTGTAGAGACAGCATTTACTGATTTTAGCTTTGACCTCTTCTTTAGAAATACATGGTTTAATATACAATAAAACATTTTTAATTACCACAGATTAAAATTTCTATTGAATGTTGTTATTGTCCTTGATAATTTAGACATCTATAGCCGCCTATTTTTTTTTCTTTTTCTTTCAGGAAAATTAAAGGGAGGAAAAATAAGTTCTATATGTAATTTAGGTAGTATCCCATAACAAACTGGTGACAAAATTGGGACTGGAGATAAAAATTTTATTTCTCTGGTCCCTTTACTTAACAATTAAATGGCACGGATTATGCATCTGTATACTTCACCTGACATTGCTATCTGGCAATAGTTTGTATGAATAGTTAAGCACTGCAGTTTTCCTTCCTTCTGTTCATAAAAATACCCAAACAAACAACTGTTAGTTACATCAGTGTTGCAATGTGTGATCCAGATTTGGAGGCAAGATCTTTGTTGATCAGGTTTGATGTATTAATTGGCTTACAGTCCTAATTTGGTTTATGGCTTGTTTTCTTTTTGAGGCCAAATATGGTGATCCATGTGTGCGATGAAGCAAAAAACCTCAAAGAAGATTTTGTGTGTCCTCGAGACCTTTTGATTTCAGAAATGAAATATTTTGCTGAATATCTGTCAGTGGATGCCCAGCGCTGGGAAGAGGTGGACATTTCTGTGCACTGTGACGTTCACATCTTTGACTGGTTGATGAGATACGTTAAAAGGAACACTAAAGACTCTGAAGCTAAGGAAATGCCCTCTTTAGGTAAAAGAAAGTGTGTAGATCATTTGTTGTAGTGCCATTATGTTCTGTACTAATGGAAGATTAATGTTTTTGACGCAGTCCATCCTCAGTTTCTTTGTTTCTGGCTGTTGCACTGAAGCTTGTTGTATTAGTAAACCATTGCAACAGAGATCCTCTGGTCACTGTAGCAGATATCTCTGATTTGTCAACAGTGACAGTTTTGAGGAAACATCCTGATAGTTGAAGCAGTGAAAAAGGTCTGATATACATTGGGATCTGGTGTTTTTCATTAAGATTCTTCAGCCATCTTCTGGACAAAAACAGAGTGGTAGTTTTAAAATACTGAAGATTTGTGGGTCTGTTTTGTTTCCCTTCTGTGTGATTGCAATATTGTCTAAAATACTGAAGATTTGTGGGTCTGTTTTGTTTCCCTTCTGTGTGATTGCAATATTGTCTAAAATTTCAATGCAATCTGATACAATGATAGAAGAACTTCTGCCTTCATGAATTTGAGGCAAGTTTTTAATCTTTTTATGAGACTTTCCTACTTTTTTTGACTATAAATGAACCAGGAGAACAATTTGCAATGCAAAGGGGTTATATTAAGCAAAATCAACTGTGTATGATGGCTACAGATGGAAGTTAATCTTGTTGTGTAATTCAGTTAATCTTGTTGTGTAAGTCACTGTATCCCTCTGATGCAGTGCCACTGTATCTGGTGGCTACCTTTTCCAGTTTTTATAAATTCCAGTTTAGTATAGTTGTACTTTGGCCACCTAAATGTTAAACCAAAACTAAGATGGAAAATATTTTTAAATATTGGAAGGTGGAATGACAGGTTGATTGGTAAAATAATACTTAAAACAGATACTAAATATGCAGAGGGAAGTATGTGATATCAAATTATCAAAAGAATTAATGTAGAACCCCCTTTTTTTCATTGTCTTTTAGAACCATCAAATGTCATATCAATTCTTATTTCTTCTGAGTTTCTGAAGATGGATTCATTAGTAAGTATTAAGAAAAAAAATTCTCTTCCATAAGGGCACAGTTAATTACTAAGTGTCTGACTGGGGTTTTTTTTATGCTTTGGCTGTTAAACAGATGATGCAATGAGAACATTTTAAGATTTTTACCACCTTTCTTATTCAATGAAGTAGTCTAATATTTGCAGAATCTCAGTGCAAAGAAACTTATAGTAAATTATTTCTAAATGTGATGGTGGGATCGTGGATTTGCCTTCTGATGACTGATCTAGAGTAACATCAGTATCTGACTTCTGATGGCTTTTAGCAAAAAATTAAATCAATGAATTCCGTTGTTTCATGTCCTTTTTACAGTTTCTGCAGTTTAGGATCTGATTCTCCATCTCTGTACAAGCAATATCTACTGACTTGTTTGTTGAAATGTTTGTCCAAACTTCTGTGATTGAGGTGACCCACAATTAAATAGACAGTAAACATAGCTGTTTAGGTTGACATCCAGGCAATGCTAAGTATAATGTGTACTGCGGTTTTCTTTTTACAAGCAATTGGAAGGTACTCCTTGTTGAAGATTTTTTTTTTTTTGGTGGAATTGTGGAGTTGGTTTTGGTCTGTGGAAGCCTTTTAAAGGAGAACATGAAGTCACTTGGAGTGACATTAATTCAGAGACAAATCTGAGACTCATTTTTTTATTTTTAAGTTGAACTGAAATAGTTTTCAAAAACACTGCACTTAAAAGAATTAAGATCTGCAAGCAATTAGTAGGTCTTTTGAGATAGCTTTGTCTAGAATTCCTTAATGTTATTTTTAATGTTTCTGTGTTTCCTAGGTAGAAAAATGTATTCATTATTGTCATAAAAATATGAATGCTATTGTAGCAACGCCATGTAACATGAATTGTATCAATGCTAATCTTGTTACACACATTGCTGATCTCTTCACCCACAATGAAGTGGAAGAGCTGAAGGACAAAAGAGACAAATTTAAGAGGTAACTTTTCATCCTGTAATACACCATACTAGTGCTGTCAGGCTTTTGGACCGTTGTTCAGAACAGCGAGGGCACTGTGAGGTTTGTAGTGATGTATATAGAATTTATATTATCATATAATATATCTTTGACACAAGGAGATCATGAAGCAACTTCAGAATTTTATATTACAGTTATGAGCCAAAGGAAAAAGCCTTTTATAGGAAACAAGCAAAAGGAAAGGGCACACGAGGAGTGTGGCATGTTTAAATTATTCATGAATTCTCAGATGGGAATCAGGATTAGGATAAGGAACCTTTTATGGAATGACATGCTCCTAATTTGTAGAGGATGGTTTGGCTTCAGCATCCTCTATCATCTTTGGTAAGTTGTGGGGAACAAGAGAGGTGCCTGAGGACTGGAGGAAAGCAACTGTCACTCCAGTCTTCAAAAAGGGTAAGAAGGAGGACCCAGGCAACTACAGATCGGTCAGCCTCACCTCCATCTCTGGAAAGGTGATGGAACAACTCATCCTCGGTACTGTGCCTAAGCATATCAGGGATAAGAGGGTCATTAGGAGCAGTCAGCATGGTTTACTAAGGGCAAGTCATGTTTGACCAATCTGACAGCCTTCTATGAGGACATAACCAGGTGGATAGGTGATGGTAGAGCAGTGAATGTGGTTTATCTTGACTTCAGTAAAGCATTTGACACCATCCCCAACAGCATCCTTTCAGCTAAACTGAGAAAGTGTGGTCTGAATGATCGGATAGTGAGGTGGGTTGTGAACTGGTTGAAGGAAAGAAGGCAGAGAGCTGTGGTCAATGGGGCAGAGTCTAGTTGGAGGCCTGTATCTAGTAGGGTCCCTCAGAGGTCGGTACTGGGACCAGTACTATTTGATATATTCATCAACAACCTGGATGAAGGAATAGAGTGTACTGTCAGCAAGTTTGCTGATGACACAGAACTGGGAGGAGTGGCTGACACACACTGGAAGGCTAAGGGAGCTGGGTCTCTTTAGCTTGGAGAAGGGAAGACTGAGGGTTGACTTCATTCATAGTATTTCATTCAAGTAAAAGGTGTCAGGAAGATGGAGCCAAGCTCTTCTCAGTGATGTCCAATGATAGGACAAGGGGCAGTGGGTACAAGCAGGACCATAGGAGGTTCCATGTAAATGTAAGGAGAAACTTTTTTACCGTGAGGGTGGCAGAGCACTGGAACAGGCTGCTCAGGGAGGTTGTGGAGTCTCCTTCTCTGGAGACATTCAAAACCCACCTGAATGTGTTCCTGTGTGACCTGATCTAGGTGATCCTGCTCTGGCAGGAGGGTTGGACTACACAATCTTTCGAGGTCCCTTTCAACCCCAAACATTCTGTTATCCTGTGACCTCTGATGTTTAGACATAGAATTTAGGATGGCTGGGAGGCTGAGTAGCTGTGATGGAATACTGCTTCATAAAGTAAGAAAACCAGCTGAGTCAATACTGAGATAAGGGTCAATTATTGGAGGGCAGACTGACAGACAAGCAAGGTGAAAGTAAGAAAGGATTTTAACAAGTAGAGATGAAAACATTACAGCTTTTAGAATTAAAGTTATGTAACTTCACCAAAGTATTCATAAATAAAAGGCCTTTTATTCAAGGTAGATACAGGCAGTTTATATTGGCAAGCAAAATAATAAAGAAAAAAAATTATAAGGGGTCTCTTTCCTCATATCTGTGTAAAAAATAGAAGATGACCAGGTAAGGAACTGGTTATTCAAATAAATTAGTTTAAAGGAAAGTCATATTAAAAGCTAGATTCTGAGAGAAATGTGGAGACTTTGCTTATTATCAGAATATAATGGTTAGTCTCACTATACAGAAAGATATTTTCAGTGTTTTCCTAATGGGTAAGCTGTGTTGATGTCATTAATAGTAAACTTTTCTGCAAGAAGATTGAGAGACTGTTTGATCCAGAATACCAAAATCCAGATTCTCGAGGAAATGCATCAACATTATACAGGTATGATCATTTTATATTTCTACTTCAGTTGCAAGGACAGTCCCTGTGTTTTGAAGTTCTGCTTTTACTTCAGTACTTACTTTACCTTTCATCCTTTTTATTTTTCTTTTTTTTTTTTTAATAATCTAGGTGTTGTTTATGTAAAAAGCTGCTTACTAAAGAAACCGAAAGAAGAATTCCTTGTGTACCAGGAAAAATCAACATAGATCAACATGGGAATATTGTCTACATTCATATAAGGTACTGAATGTCTATTTTTTATATATATATATAAACTGTTTCTTCAGCTATAATTTTTGGGCAATTTTACAAAATATTTAATGTTTATGAATGATCAGATACATTGCAAAATCAAGTCATAGAAATGTGAAATGCAGTATGTAACATGTCAACTTCTTAAATTACCTAGCAAAAAAAGAAAATAAAGGGCTGAGTACGATGTACTTCTGAAATTCCTTCAGCAGTGTCTCTGGTGAATGGAAATGGAAAAATTACAGCCACAGTTACTGGGAGGGCTATTTTGTGCTGTATTGCCTTATATAGAAAATACTTAACTTATTATTTCATCCAAGAGTTTTAAGATAGGTGTAGTTGATGACAAAATAAAGGCTGCATTTCTACAAGATTTGTTAGTGAATGATATAGATCCACCTCTGCCAGCAAAGAAATGCCAGAGTACTTTCTAGTCTGACTTTATACTGGCAAATCAAATACTAATCCTGCTTAAAGACTACTATAAATAAACTTCTGCTAGTTGTTTTTCTGTTCTAAAGCATTTGATAGATACCTCCCAGGTACCTGTATGTATGTGTCATGGTTTAGGGTTAGGGTGGCCCCTTAGACCTATAACAGATGCTCTCTGTTAACCCCCCTCCCTCCCCAAAGGGGAAGAGAAAGGGAATA
>WUAM01000423.1:5442326-5471516 GCA_024336885.1 Actenoides hombroni | reverse complement strand
TAGACCTATAACAGATGCTCTCTGTTAACCCCCCTCCCTCCCCAAAGGGGAAGAGAAAGGGAATAAGGGAGAGAGGCGTAGTGATTAGAAAAGGAAACTGGAACAGCTTTAATGAAAATAATAATAAAAATGGAATATAGATAAATATACACAAAACCAGTATCAAACCCAACTCCCCTGATGGTAATTACATCCCTGTCCCCACTGATGCTGTGGAGCAGGCACCGGGGTAGTCCCAGACTGGGCCCCGCAGCAGACAGGAGCTGTGTTCAGGAGCTGGATTCAGGTACCGGGTTCAGGAACACACAGATTGGGATCAAAGGCAGAACAGACAGAGGCCTCCTTGGGTGCTCCGAGGAAGAACTGAAAGAGGATCTGAGCCAAGCTAAGCAAAGTTGGCAAAGTGGTCCAAGAGGGGAGAAGAGCCCAGAGACCCTTCAGATCCCTCATCTCTATACTGAATATGATGTCTATGGGATGGAACACCTCATTGATCAATTTGGGGTCACTTGTCCTGTGCACTCCTCCCTGCAGGTGCAGCTTTTCACTTTCTGCACCCCCCAGCCAGTGGCCTTGGTCTGCACACCACTCCTTGGTAGTAACTCTAAACGTGGGGTGTTATCACTGCTAGAAGCAGACACTGTGGAAACAGGTTGCTAACCTCAGTGCAGTTAGTTAGAAGAACTGAGAGGAAAAGTAAAATCAGCAAACAGAACTAGCTCTGTTCCCACTGCATTTGTCACACATGTTTAATTCAGTTTTGTCTGAGCCATGATTCTGTCTGCTCCATGTTTGTGAACTGCTGGATTCTCCTCTTAATGAAGATCACCTGCAGTTCCCTCTCTATTCACATGCCTTCTTTAAGAAAGGTTTTGGGGAAATAAATAACAGGAGACCTTTCTCATCAGGCATATTTCATTCAGAACAACCAAAACACAGTTCAACTTTAGCTCCCAGGGTAACACATACTTAGCGTTACTTCCCCCCAGTAATTCTAAGGTGTGGATTAAGTTCTGCCTAACAATCTAAACAGAACAGAATCTTGCCCTGTCCTGACCTGTTAGGATCATTGGTGATTAGCCACGTTTAATTAATTAATTGTATTACTTCACCTAAGCTGGCTGTATGTAGCTGCTGTACTATTCCTAGCATATAAATATGCAAAGTTTTAAAGTTACTCAGATGACCACTTATGCTCCAATTATTTGCCTTGTGGTACTTGTGACTGCTTTTGTACACAGAATCCCTTTACTGTTCCTTACATGAAGTGACACTGGCTGCTAATGACTTCAAGCTTATGAGCTAATACAAGCCTATCTTGAGTGATTTAAAAACAGGTTTATATTTATTGGTCCTTTAGAGATGCTGTTGTCCAAAAAAGCAGATTCATCATCTGGTGTGCAGTAAGTCCAGTTCTCATACACTGAGAACTGGATTCAAGGTTGTATTTATTACAAAGTTAGTAATTTACAAGCCCACCCCCTTTATGATGATTGGTTAGTAATTTACATACAATTATAATACTGCTGACTCCATACTTCCACTACTATGCATACTCAGGGGAAGGGTCTTCACCTGAGCAAAGGTCTTTTTGACCTATGGGTGTGATTTTTAGTATTATAATGAAGCTAGCTCCCTTAAGGACAGTACTAATTGTTGTTTAGCTGACGGTATACAACTACATAAAAACAACATAATCTCTAAGTCCATTTGGCTTATATAGTTTCCAGGGTCTCCCTTCTTCAAGGGCAGCCAATTTTTAACTAAAAGTTCCTAGACTATGTCAACAACTTCAAGGATAGTCCTCTTGTTATACACACTAATAGATATCAAAAGACCTAACTAAACTCATAAGCAATGTCTGGGCAGATAACAGTGCCTAGAACTAATTTACAGTTGGAAGTCCTCCTTGTGTAGTCTAGGTTAGAGATAGATATATAGATATATATATATGTAACAAAAAGCAGTTCAGGCCAGAGCTTAAAACTGTGGGAAAACAGTATCTGTTCTTTCTGAAGATAAGATGCACCAGTGCAGGTTGCATATTCTGAAGAGGTATGTGTCATTTTATCACTAGGAAGGAACCAAGTCTGTATTTTTAAGACTAGAAGTCTCAGATACATATATTCATCAAAAAGAGATGATGTTAAGAATTAAAGTTTGAAAATATAACTGAGTAATTGCTGTTAAGTAATTCTGTTGCAGATATATAGAAACGTGTTATGCTGGCTTTTAAAATAAATAAATGGCAGTACATTGTTTCTGTTGCCCAAGGTAGTACTTTAAAGACAGAAAACTCCAATATGACTGAACTTGTTTGCATGTGCCTGTTTTGATTTCTTCTGCTCTGTGTACTGGGTTTTCCTCTGTTTTATGGTTCTGATTTCCAAAAAAATTATATTTATCTTACCTTCTAAATTTGCACTATATGGAGATTGAGCTGAATCAAGCTCTAGTTCTTTGTTATTAGTAAGTTTAGGATGTCGTGAAAGAATATAGGCTCCTCTGTCATGGCCTGAATTTAATGATTCTTCCACATTATATCCTTCCTGTTCTAAACTCTTCCGTAGGCCTTTAACCAGCAGAGCATGTGTTGGTCTGCTCCTTCTCCACCTCACCATTCTGGTGGCAGGATCAAAACAGAGTTATGACTCTGTATGCAACCTGAAGTTTTCCTTTTTCAGAGACAAAACCTGGGAAGTTCATGAGTACTTAATTGGCCTTCATGAGGAATTGAAATCCTGGCGGGACGTGTATTGGCGTCTTTGGGGAACTGTCAATTGGTTGACCTGCTCAAGATGTAACCAGGTGAGTATATTTTTACTTGTTTGTCTGTGGATGGCTTTTTGTGGGTGACTTTTGTGAGGTGAGGCAGGGATTAAAGCAGTTTGGAAAATGTATGTCAATAAAGCTTGGTATACATTGTTTATATGCAAAATTTTGACTTCCGTAGGTAATCTCACCACTCGTTCTCTCTCTTTTTATTCTAAAATAGTCTTTCCTGTGTACAGAATTCTCCCATTGCCAGTACCATTCGCAGCCAGTTCTTTATCCAGGTGTAGCAAGTGCTCTGGGCTCAACTGGGACAGGAGTATATCCCTGTTGTAACCAAAAAGTACTGCGATTTGATCCTACAACCCTCCCAAAGGTATTTCAATACTAGCTCACTGTTTTAAAACATCACAACACATGGCAGGGGGTCAACAGTATGTTATGAAAATAGATCTTTTGCAAAATAAGGATTGAAAACAGCTGCAATGTCCCAAGGCAGGCGAGGATCTTGGGAGACAAGGATTCAAAAGCTGAGCTTCTGTTACTGTACTTACTGAAATCAGTACTTCCCATTAATTTGTGTATTTAGTCTTTTCTGTATATGTATTGCAGGGCTGCAAAGAGAGGGATCACATGGTTGATTTACCTTCAGGAAATGAAGATGGGGATGCCTCACCATCTCAAACTACTAAAATATTTAATGATCTGCTTCATCATAGAGATATTATTGTTGTTCCTTTCACTAAGGATGAGAATAGGTAAGAGCATTGTATTGTGTTTACAGAAATAATGTGGCCTTCAGTGCTTAACACGCGTGCATGTTACATTTGATTTCTCTCCCTTTTTAAAATGGCACATATGCCTTTTTTAAAGGTAACTTTTTTTGATTGATTAGTTGGAAATAGGGAAAGAACAAGTACTTTTTCCCTTTACATTTCAAGCAGGCATTTAGTTGTTCATCCTCTATAAGCACTCACTCCTATCTTTTTTTAATGGATTGTTATCATAGAATGGCAGGGATTGGAAGGGACCTCATGGAGATTGAGTCCAACCCACCTGCCAGAGCAGGATCACCCAGGGCAGGCCACACAGGAACACATGGTCTTTGGAAGTGTCTAGAGAAGGAGAGTCCACAACCTCTCTGGGCAGCCTTTCCAGTGCTCTGTCACACTCACAGTAAAGAATTTTTTCCTCATGTTGAGGTGGAACTTCCTGTGTTCCAGGTTGTAACAATTACCTCTCATCCTATCACAGGACACCACTGAAAAGAGACTGGCCCCCCCTACTTGACACCCACCCTTCAGATATTTGTAAACAGTAATGAGAACCCCTCTCAGTCTTCTCTTCTCCAGGCTAAAGAGCCCCAGGTCTTTCAGCCTTTCCTCGCAAGAGAGATGTTCCAGTCCTTTAACCATCCTTGTAGCCTCCGTTGCACTCTCAATAGAGTTTCCCTGTCCCTCTTGAACTGGGGAGACCAGCACTGGACACAATACTGCAGCTGTGGTCTCACTAGGGCAGAGCAGGGGGGGGAGAAGAAACTCCCTCAACTTGCTGGCCACACTCTTCTTTATGCACCCCAGGATACTATTTGCCTTCCTGGCCACAAGGGCACATTGCAGTCTCATGGATAAAACTTATTCTCCACCAGAACTCCAAGATCCTTCTCCATGGAGCTGCTTTCCATCAGGTCACCTCCTAACCCGTACTGGTGCATGGTGTTATTCCTCCCCTGGTGTGAGACTCTGTACTCGCTCTTATTGAACTTCGTTTGGTTCCCCTTTGCCCAGCTCTCCAGTCTGTCCAGATCAAGATATTACCTGACTGACTTAGAGGTCTGTCTTATCTCTCGCTATGTGATGAGTCAAGAGACCGATTCTGAAGTTGTGAAATGGAAAAATTTAATTTTGTGTCACATCTTTCTCTTGAAGTGATTCTGGTATTGGGCTTGGTGATGAAAAAGGCCTTGAATGTGATGTGCTTGTAGAACCAAACACGCCGTGGGGCCCTAGAACGGGAGAAATCAATGCTGTGAGTGCTAAGGATTTTTACCACTTTTTTTTCCTGATAATGAATATTAAAGGAGAACTTTGAAGAATTCATTAGGCAACTTTTAATAAAAACAAAGCCCATATGTTGTTGGAGGAAGAAGTGTGCCGCTGAGCGTTGCGGGATAGCATAGGCTAGCATTGGTACAAAATATCTGGTTGGTGAAAAGGCAAAACTTTTATCATGTCTGCTGGAAATATTTCTGTATATCAGAGGCAATTCTCTATATGTCTGTGCTTCCCACCCCATTCTTAAAATAATGAGACTTAAGCATCCAGTCATACTTCAAAGAAAAAATAAAAATGTGGCAAATATTTAAATAACTGCTGCCTTGGTTTTGTCTGATGATGTATCTGGGTATGTCCACGTGACTTCTGCTAGTCCATAAGTGAAGAACAGTAACTTGAGTTGTGTTTTGGTTGGAGCTTTTTTGTTGTTCTTTTGTGGTGTTTGGGGATTTTTTTGTTGGTTTTTTTGGTTTTTTTTCTTAGCCCCAAGATGTGAAAGATTTTACTGTCCAGAAATATTATGCATATATATTATTGTGGTTAACAGGGATACTTTCTAAAGCTATTTTAAGGAGACTATTTATAATCCTACCTCTCATTAAAAAAAATTTACATTTTGGAAGTTCTGCACCTGTTGTAGAACTTCTGGTAGCTCAACAATCCTGGTGGTAGCACAATGCTGCTGATTCCGTAAGGTTTTCAGACACAGTATCAGAATCTCTCCCACAGTAAATGTGGGAGGCTGCTAAATTTAAACTCCATATCAATCTGGTACATAACTGTCCCCCCCCTCCCCAGTCCTGGACTGCTTTTCTTTTTGCTAAAATCAGCTATAAATGTTTCTAATGCCAAAGTTAGGCACCCTAAAACACGACTGCATTTAATCGGTCAGTGGCTCACAACCTGTTTGAAGTTAGTCATGCCACCAAAAGTTATAGTTGGATGGAATTAGGTCTTCTAGAAGTTACCACTGTAGGTTGTTGCACTATAACATACCACTCCTATTTTTTTAGAATTCCACTCACAGTTTTAAATTCTAATTACTAGTAGTTCTTTAACTTATGCCTTTCTCTTTCTTTCTATGGCTACAGTTTCTTTCTCTGAAGAATTGGACTTTACAGCTGGTTAGTAAAATATTTTGTTCATAATTTTAAATATTTACTCTTATGCACTGGCAGAGAACTAGCTTTGGTTGTTGGGTTTTTTTTGTCTTATTTTCTAATTAATTTGGCTGAAAATGTATTTTCTTTTGCTCCAATTCAAAGTTTGCAGTATAGCGATGTTTTTTACAAGGAAGTATGAAGTATGTGTGCAGTACTACTTTGGCCTGAATAGAGATTCAAAATTCCTTTTAAATGTGTTTAGAAATGACACACAAACAATTGACCAGCACTGCATGCATTGGTTCTTAGTAGTTTGTTAGACTGACAGAAATGTAAATCATCAAAATCAGGGTTTTTGAGCATCTCTTTGATGGCTTGTCCAAGATGCTTCCTGTTTTCTTTATGCTGATGCTCCATTGCATAAATCTCTTACCAGAGCTGAGGGTCTCACCAAATGCAGAGAATGGGGAGTCTTCTTCCAGTAGCATAGGACGTCATGTGATGTACTGGTTTTGTATGTATATACTAGAGCAGCAGTTTACACCTATCACTCTGGAGGGTTTGTGTTGCAGTCTGATGTTCCCAGTGTCCTGTAGTAAGACTGTTCTTGCAAAAATGTGATTCCTAAATGTTTTGAATTTGCAGTCTGTGTTAAGCTTCACCATTTCTTATGGACTACGAGGTGCCCATTATCACTTACTTGAAAAGATATGTGTGTTTATTCAAACAATGGCAACATTACATTCCTTAGTATTTTCGTTATTTTGTGCTGATCTGTTGGGAAATAGTCACTGTGACCCCATCTGTTGCAACATTGGAGCCCATCATTTATGATGAGGTGCAAGAGATAGAAGGAAAAAATAAATAAATTAGGTATTAGTGTGGATTCTCAAAAAAAAGCCAACTTGATATTCCAGACCAGCTGGTAATAAATTATTAATGCAGGTAGCTGTGGTGTACATAATCTGTGTGTATTTGTAGTGCACTGCAATATTTATGCTTTGTGGTATTTAATTGCCCAGTATCTCCTCAATTTCAGGCAGTTTGCAAGATGCAGCAAGCCTCAGTAAAACTGTTGATAAAACAGTAGTTTTTTGTATTCTATCACTGTCTTGCTAGCTCAAACATTTGCTACCATCACATACGTTTTCTTTTATAACTAGAAAAGTAGCATAGGCAGAATACATTGAATATTAACCACTGAATTATACAGTAATACAGGTTGGAAGGGATCTCTGGTGGTCACCTTATGTATTTCCTCCCACTCTTAAAGAAGGGCCAACCTCAAAGTTAGATTCAACTTCAAAGCTCCCCGACTTCGCTCAGAGTCAAATCTTGAGTATCTCTGAAGATATTCTATAAGAGGTTGCCCAGAGAGACTATAATGTTGGACCACTTGGAAGAAACATACGTAAATATATTTGTCAAAGCATTCTAAGTGAAGATTTGAAATTATTTTGTCATTGTTTGAGAATCACGTTTTTAGACCTAACCGCACACAGTTATGTCACAAAGGTGTGGAGCTATGTTTGAAGCCAGCTCCTTCAAGACAAATTTAATCTATTATTTAATAGGAATCAAGCCTCGCTTATAAACTGTGGCAATCTCCTCCTGTTTATTAGAAACAGCAGTTGTTGTTATCTGAAGAAGAAGAGTATACCACTGGCTCAGAGGTCACAGAGGATGAAGTGGGGGATGAAGAAGAAGTATGCAGGAAACCAGGTACAACCAGTGTCTACAGTCATCCTCTCTGGAATTTAGAGATAGGGATTCAAGGCAGCAGAATTCTTCTGCAAGCAAATTTTAAGCATCTGGCATTTTTAAAATAAAAACTAATGTTACTTGAGTTTTATTTCTGGATACAAATTACCACTCTGCTCAAAAATCACTGGCAAATAAGTAAAGCTGCGACTATTCATCTCTGAGATGTCCTCAGAGTTGACCAAGGCTTTATGTTGCTGGAAACTCTGCCAAATTACTTTTATGAAGTTTTGTGTAGATAAACAAGGGAAGGAAGGCAGTAGCTACAAGATTCTATTTTTGCATGCTTTTTTCATATCATTCTTCTGGTTACATAGTGGAATGACTGAATGTAATTAGAATTGTGTTTGCATTGAAGATCAGCATGACATGATCTAAAAATTGGGGTTTATTTCTGGTTTGCTTTTTTTTTTTTTAATATAAGGAGTTTAGGAACAGGGAAAGCTAAAAAGCAGCTTCTCCTCTCCACCCTATTAATGAGTCATTTGAACAGAGGCAGTTCTTTGTTCTTTTTGTCTTGACTCCAAGGAGTTGGAATTTACCACTTTTTTTAAAAAAGAGTGCTTGAAAATTTTTGTAGCTTGAATTTAAACTTGCTTGGCCTGATACCACGCAGAGTTTGTTGATAGCATTAATATGGACAAAGATGAAGCTTGTATGTGCACTTTTAATTTTACAACAGAAAAGTGCTGTTATGTGTAACTACTCTGCGTTTTAAATGTGTACTTGAGTTGCTGTACATTTCTCATGGAAAAGTGTTTGCATAATCCATGTGTAATGCATGTCTGCAACACCAACAAAAGAAAAATGGCCTGTTCATTTACCCTATTAGAAAGGAACAGAGGGGAAAAAAAAGCTTTTATGTCTGTGCAGTTGAGAAATTCCAGGTATCTGTGATGATATGAGTAGATACTCCTTCAATTAGCAGGGAGAAAGGAGAAATCGAAGAAATCCTCCAAGCACCCAAAGAAAGTGGTTTCTTCACCTAGTGTTCAGAAAAAGGAGAAAGCATCTGACAAGGTAAAATCAAAGCTGTGAAGCCAGCCTCTGTGTGTGGGTCAAATAATGAGGAATTCTCTTGAGTTTTGGACTTGATCTTAAAACATAATTTGTATGTTTTTCTTTCTTCAACAGTCAAGTTCCCGAGATGCATCTCCATTCATGTAAGTAATTCTCAAAGTCCTGGAGAACGTATTCTGGTATATCCCTTTTTGTACACTGTTACTGATAACATGGTGTGCATCTTTTCTTTTCAAACCAGTGTGAGTATGCAGCAGAACAAATGGGATGCCTCCAGGTCACTAAGATTCAACCAGGATGCTCAAAGAGAAGATGGTCTGTTCTTGCATGAGTTTAGCTTTCATACAGTTAATATTATGCAAAGAAAATGCTATTTTTCATCAAATATATCTACTTAAAAACATTTAGGTTGAATTTAATCTTGGATATAGCAATGGGTTTTGGATGATTTTTTTTTAAAAATAGTTGCTTCTCACTTGGAAAAAAACTGGTTTCAACAAAGCTAATTGTTAGTAATCAGCTATACACAAACCACACAGTCTCAGATTCTTCCAAAGTGTACAAAAAAATCTTCATGCAGCTAGGAACTCCTGAAAATGTTACTTTAGGATTTGTTTGGCCTTTATTAGCAATCTCATCTAGTCTGCAGGTGAAAATACTGTTTGTGGTAGTAAAATGGAAAGAAAATAGACCACATAGAACTGTACACTGTCATCTTGTGCACAGATTGAAAAATAAATTGGCAGCATTGGACCTAGTGTCTTGGAAAATGTTGGAAAGAAGTTCAAAGTTTGCAGGGGGGGAAAAAAAGGAAAACTAATTATAAGTGTATCTTAGTGTGGTTTATGGTTTTTATTTGGAATGTCAGCACATAACTTACAGAGGTTATAGATGTGTCATCTGATGACTATATAAGCATAAGAGTGATTTTTCCTGCATCCCTCCTTGTGTCATTCGTTGTCTGCACTGATAAACAGAGCTAAGCATTCACTTCTATCTCTTTCTCAGTTTTTCTGACTAAAGATATTCAGAATTCTGTTCATTTGGTCCACCTTTTTAAATCTCTCCTGAGACTCTTGTGCATTTTTGCTGTTTTGTAAACCTCTGCCATAGATTTTGATCTCAGTAGAGTGCCTCAGGCTGGTTCTGGCATCTGCCAAGAATGCTGCTGAAGCCACACCATGTGCCAGAATCTAGGATCTTGGTTGTTCAATACTTTTATATGAGCTAAAAAGAAAGCTGTTTTCCAATAGACTTATCATTAAAGTGTGCATCTAGTTGTTCTTGTTTTGTATGTAGTAACAAGGCAAAATGTCTGTTCTAAATATTCTTTCTTATATCTGACAGATCAGAGAAGAATGTCTGAGATTACAGGGCACTTAATAAAAATGAGACTGGGAGACCTTGATCGAGTCAAGTCAAAAGAGAGCAAAGAAGTAAGATTTGTCCACACCATTGTGATGTGGTGTTTGCAGAGTTGAAGTGAGCCTTAATAACAAAGATATGTAACACAAATGGAAATACCATCTCTTCAATGCTTAAGCTAAAGAACAGAATTTCATCAATCTTCATTTTGTTCCAAGCATGATTTTGGGGAGGGAAAATTAGTTTAAAATAATATTTAAAGTTCACTGCCTTTAAAAATTAGGCATGGAAAATAAGATGGGTTTAAAAGGTTTCTGTACTGGATTGTGATAATGAAACAAAGTATGCCATGGGTTCTGCTAAATATTAGTGATTTTTATGAAAAGTCACAAATTAAATTGGAATAATGTCAAAATGTGTGGGTTTTATTTGTTTTTGGTTTTTTTTCCTGGAATCCAGTATGCAGGAGGCATTTATTCTAGGCTTGAAGCTCAGATAAAGGCTTCGGCACAGGTCAGTGCACGACAAAACAATGTGGACAAGAATGCCAGGTAAGATTTTTAAAATAAAAGGAAAAAGCAGAATGTGGATTTTGGGGATGGGTGGGTTTTGGTTAAAAAATATAACAAAACCCAACCATGCATCATTTCATACACTGTTTTGCATCAGCATCCCTTCCAGCAGGTTGACCAGATATGATGTGAAAGCTTCATTTGTCAAATTAAACTAGAGCTAAGAGAATGAAACTCTTGTTTCCGTGTTGGAAGAACTGCTGTACAGCTTCCATGTGAGAACGCTGGCTGCTGCCCCAATATAATGTGGGGGTCAATCTCTTCTCCCATGTAACAAGCAAAAGGACAAGAGGAAACAGCCTCAAGTTGTGGCAGGGGAGGTTTAGGTTGGATATTAAGAAAATTATCTTCACCAAAAGGGTTGTAAAGGCCTAGAACAGGCTGCCCAAAGCAGTGGTGGAGTCATCATCTCTGGAAGGATTTAATAGACATGTAGATGTGGTGTGAGGGATGTGGTTTAGTGGTAGACTTGACAGTCCTGGATCAACAGTTGGACTTGATGATCTTTAAAGGTCTTTTCCAGCCTAAGTGGTTCTATAATTTTCTATGAAAATATCAATAACTGAAAGAGTGTTAGCCAAGATTCTTCAGCCTATTCTTTGTCCTCTTTCCAAAAACAAAACCAAAAAAATAAAAACTAGGTAAAAAAAAAGAGAAACTGGCACACCGTATGCAGTTGTAGAGCTTAGAACTGGTCATAACTTGGCTAGCGGGTGAGCCTCTTGAGCTGAAGCTTATGGTGGAGTTGCTGACCAACTCTTGAGGGACGGGCTGGAAACTTCAAATCTGTTGTCAGAGGAATTCCTCACAGGTCTTATTTCTTTCCCCAAAAAATGCATGTGGCTTTCTTCCTGTAGATTTAGTGATTTCATAAGAAGATACTTGACATCTCGGTTCTTTCAGCTGCGTACCTTCGTGTGACTGTTTAGTTGGTGGGTACATGTGTTGTGGCAGAAAAGCAACTTTCTCAATGATAAAGACCTTTTAACATGAAAGCAATTTCAAACAAATACTGTACTGGAGAGCTGACTGGACAATACTTTAAACTTCTAGCAATAATGATGTACCTATCCTTCTTATGTGTTCTTAATCCAGGTCAAAATCCCGTTTTGGTCCAGGCCGACCAACATAAGGACTCATGAAAAAACTTTAGCCAGAGTTCATTACTGCTTCCTAAAACCGTGCTGCGCTCTGATGGACGGAGAATGCACATCTCTGAAAGCTTTCCAGTAACTTATTTATTACTTTAAGCTGTGTAAATTTTTTTTGTGTGTGATAATGCAAATCCATTAAGGTCTGTACTTATTTTAATTGTAAATATACTATTTCTTAAATTTAAATGCAATTGCTTTTTTAGGCTATTGTGTTAAGTTGCATAGAAAATATTTTCTAAATCTACAAAGTTAAATTATTGGACTAACTTTATTTATGGGGAAGATGAAAATATGCCTTTTAGTGTACTAGAAATACTGAAAAGGAAAAAACAAGACTACTGAATTCTGACTACAGCATTAACACAAGTTGGCTGTTGTATTTATACTGTGTAGTATCGAATGGTACATTATTTTGGGTCAGTCTGCTGGAGATTTGCATTTAAGGTCTGTGACAATACCTGTGACTTAGACTAGTTTAAGCAAAACTTTAATGCAGTTCTGAGGCTTCCTTCTGTATATCACACAACTCCTGTTCATGTGCAGGTGGGTAGCAGGTAGAGACTAGACCTCCAAAGATGATATAAATACCATGATGATGCGCTATTGCATCTCGCACGGGAAACGCTTGCTTTACTTGTATGTGAAATTAATCCTCATTCCCATTCTGTACCTGACTCCTCTTGCACAATACAGTGTTCCCTCTTAGTATCCACACCTTAGCACACAAAGCAGTTCTCTGATGCTACGCTGCTAAATTTCCAAGCAGATATGCTATTAATTCTGCATCTTTCAATGGAGAAGTATTGTTATGAAGATTTGTGCATGTAGATCTTTTGAGTCTAGTTACTTTCTGAAACCTGCCTGAATAATACTGAAGTCAGATGCACTTTCAAGTTGTACATTTGGAGCAATAGAATGCAAGTTTATGTACATGTAAAATTCAAGGCTACCAAAATGAAATAACTTGCCTTGAAAATGTTGTATATTAGCAAAGAAAATGGCAATAATGGCAATAATAATAGCTGAATTCAAGTAAACATATTCTGACTTTTTTGAAACAGGTAGAAAGAGGGCTCAGGGAAAGCTTGTTTCAGGCCACAGCAGGACAATAAATTGTGAGTTTGGAATTAAGTCAGTGAGATCCTGGGTGGGAGGGTGGGCTGGGATAAGGAGAGGGACGTCGTTGTTTAAATGCACTCTTCTCTCCCTACAGGCTTTTTTTGTTTGTCTTGTTTTGTGAACATTTTCAGTAGGTATTAGACGAGGATAGCAATACTTGAAAATACTGCTTTCAAGGTGGGAGGCTTTTATTGAAACAATTAAAAAGTCATGTTGTTTACTGTGTGTTTCATCCAATGCAAGTTCAGAGCCCAGTGAAATCAACAGGCAAAACTGTGGATTTCAATGGCTTTGGTTTAGGGCAGGAGTGGTAGCTTTGCAGGAGTGCTTTACTCTGTATCAAATAAGTAAGATTTTATTAATGCCTGTCTGCAAGTATTAATGAAGTTTTAAGCACTTAAACATTGGAAAACTAATCTTTGTTTATTTAAAGAGGAAGTACTATAAAACCCACCGGGTATGAAAATGCAATAGAATAAGTGTTTAGCTACAGTTTTGACTTCTGATAGAGGATTGTTCCAAATCTGCACGGTAAACTTTGCTATTAAAGTTGCAGGCTGCATGTATGTGTGTTTAGTTTTTATAGAACTACTGACTAGAAGAGAAAGGAAAACTCTGCTGGTTTTGTTCTGTGGGGAAGTGCCAGTTCTATGTGCCAGTATTGTTGAACATAAAAATAACATACCTGATGTGCCGTCTTATCTTTTTTGCCCCTTGCCAACCACCTTGAATTTTTATTTTGTATTAATTTTGAAAATTTGTCTTGGTTTAATGGAAATAAATGTTATTGATTTAAGAAGTGTGTGAGTTTTTTATAGATACTTGTAAATACTAATTAAGTGTGAATGTGTTATGCTCTCAGTCATGCATGTGTATTTGTGATTAAATTGCAGCTTCATGGTACAGGCTTTGTCTGTCAAGAACAGAATATTGTTGAATGCAGACCTACTACAAATCTATGAGAATGTAAAAGAATTTTTAACTGCATTGAGTTTAGAAGCTGGATTAAAAGTTCATGAGTGAGCTGCTCTACAAAAAACCCAAGTATGCAAAATGTCAAACTAAGCTATGTTTAAAAACATGCTTAACTTTGTCTTCCACTGCCATAGTGCTTATCATACCATAAAAAGTCTCTTAAATCTATGAATAGGATTAGTTTCCATGATTCTGTTTCTAGAAATTGCTAGATGGATGTCCTGTAGATGTGCAGTTGGTACTCTGGGAAGGTTATAGGGTATGTCCTGCTGTCACTTGTGTGTTTGACTTGCTGCACGCTGGAGTTGTACCTGTTTTCTCCAGAAATCTTGGAGAAAGGGGCAGTATTTTAAATTCAGTAATGGCTCCGAGAGACAAAGATGACGTGTTAGGGGAAATGTGTACATATGGTTGCCCCAGTCTGTAAATATGGAACTATGATTACCACGGGTATATTCAATGAACTGAGAGGACACAGAAGGGAGCTGATTTTTAAAAAACATTGTTTCCTGTTCTTGTTGAGAGTATGGACATACCATATAATGTGGGGAAACAGCTCCTGTGCATCAGATTCTTGCTTGAACAATTATGTGAAGTTCTCTGCTTCTGTTTAGGTACTTCCCTCTCCACTCTAGGCAAATGTAAAACCTGAAGTTGTTTTTGACATCCAAGAGAGCAGTATACATAGACATGTACTGAAGACATTCCTCCTGCAGCTGTTCTTGGTGAAAACTAACCTCTGTGAACTGTACCACTGTGTTCTGAGGTTTTTTTCTCAATAATTAGGAAGTAAAGAAGACTGCATTCATGTTAAATTTATCTTACTGCAAGAATAGATTCACTGTTGGATCCCCTGTTGGCTATATCTATAAATAAAACCAGCCAAAGGCTGTTCTGGGTTTGAGGCCAAGTGACAGCACAGCATGGCTGTGTCCCTGAGGTTACTGTCTTGTCCTGTCTTTGAGCATAGTGATGGTGGAGGTTGACTGAACCATCAGCCAGTCTGAAGGCTACAGCAGTTGGCAAAGTCACACAGGACTGCCTGAGCATCACTACTGTGGGAATCACAAGGACTTTGAATACTAATTGGATAGGTGCTGCTGCAAGTGGGCAGTATCCTCAGTTTGGGGAGGACTATACACACACAGCCCTTAGATGCCTGTGGCTTGTCAGTCTGCTGTGGGAGAAGTGTGTGTCCTGCTGTTTTCTGTTATGCCCTGTGAGCTTAGCAAGCAATGCTGTCCTTGGTGACATAGCTGGATGATGGGCTGATATTTTCTGGTGTTCAGTGTCAGCTGGAAAAACAAAACAAAACTGTTTCCCTCACCCTTCCAGGTTGTATTCCTGACTGTTCTATAGCTTGTTTGGTGTTACAAATCATCTCGCCTTAAATTCATGTCTCCACCCTCCTCTTTCCCTGTGTGCTAAGTGTCGAAAACAAATGAACTTCATCTGAACCCTGTTCTGGGCCTGATTCAAGTATGAGAGGCAGGTGGCAATGGCTGAGACTGTCATGATGCTTCTCTTTGTCTGGGCTTGGAGAGCAGATCCCTGAGAACAACCACTAAGCAGAAAGGCAGAATCACGTGTGGCAGCCTTGGACCAGGACCCTCACACCATAAACAGTTTATAAAGAGTGGGTAACAGTGTTGTGCTAGTGTCCAAACAGCAGTTTTCATTCTATACCTGCTTGAAGGTGACTGTTAACTTACACTCCATTTTGCACTGAGTTTGTGTACACTAATGCCCCACCTTCTTCAGCTGTCTCCTCATAGATAGTGAGAACTTTCCAGAGTTTTATCTTGTAAGGTCTTATGGCACTTCTCATCACTGAGCCTCCCACTCTGTGGGATGCCATTTGCTAACAGAGATCCCAGAAAATATTGAAGCTGTTTTGTCTTCGCTCTGATTTGGAATATCCAAAAGTAGATCTGCAGTAGTTGATTAAGATTCCAGCATATAAATATTTCCAGTAGTTGAGAGGATTGGTTGCTAGAACTCTTGGGTACAAATAGCAGCTTGTGTAGCCTCTGGCTTGGCTATGGTAGCACAAAGGTACGTGGTTCTATTCAGTGAACGAAATCAGGAAACTTCTCTTATTTTCTTCACAGGAGGCATTTTGTGCACAGACCTGTCTTCTATATTTTGCCACACAAACTTGCTGAGGCCTGGCCCTCTTGGATGCAGGGAACAATCAGGCAGGGGAGGAAAAATAACTGCCAGAGATTGACTCCAATAACACCACTGAATGCATAATCATGGCTGGACATGGTGGCCTTTGTTTAAAGAGATGGTGCCCGTGATTGAACCTCTTAATACATTTTTTTAATTGCTTCTGCTTAAATTGCTCCAGCATTTCCATTTCAATTATTTAAAACTAGGAAAGCACAACGATAATTTTATGTTTAGTCGTCATAAGCAACTTTATTATGTTTTACATTTTGATTCAAAGTCCAGTAATTACTGTAGTATCTATGGTGACAAAACATGGTAGCACAAGCATGAAAACACCTTGGTGTGGCAGCATTTTCCTTACTGTGTAATCAGTTGCTCCCTTGAATTAAAGGTGTATTTACCTCCAAATGATTGGAACAAGCTGCATGATTAGCTGTATTATTTGTAGTCTTTGAAAGTTCTCTGCAAGCTTTTAGTGTCCTTTTGAAAAAAACCAACCTTTTTTTTTTTTTTTTTTTGAGGAAACTTCTGAAGTAAGATATTTTAACTGCCTGCTAAATCTATTTTCAATGTATACCCTCTGTAAAATACTAGGCGCCCTTGAGAGGTGCCTGCCTTTGTTGTATCAAATAGTAACTACAGTTTTCACAGCAGGAATTCTGTGCTTATTCATTGTGGAACAGAGTTACGAGAAGATGTTCTGCCGTTGTTATGAGGGGCAATGCTGGTCCCTTTGCCTTTTGACACCCCATTTAGTTTTCTTTCCCGGGGAGTATGTAGGTTTTTTTCTCATATGGGTCAGGACATCTTGCTAATTTATTTATTCTCATCTTTATGTTCAATATTAAAATAAATATAGGCTTTCATTTTTGCACTGTAGTACAAAAAGTGGTATTTCCTTGTTGGTTGATTTTTATTGCCCAAAAGGGACTTTGATCTCACCATCTGAAAATGATAAGCTAGTTACATAGTTTGTGCATTGCTCTTAAAGGCTTATTCCAGACTTTTGCCTGTTCTCACTGAAACATTTGTCGAGATAACAGCTAACTTTTGATGTGGCAAATGAAATGATTCTTTACCAGTATGACATATGAGAAATGACCATCTGGTTTTGCCTTCAGTGGGATACTTTTTTTCAGCAGTGCTCATGGTGCTTCCTAGATCTTTGGTTTTCGCTTTGATCGGCTGGGCTACATTCATCAGTCTCGATGCACAAAGTAAGTAGCATTATTTTTATACATGCTGGAGTATGTCCCTGCTTTTATTGAAATTGAACAAAATTAGATTTATTAAATTAATAGAAACCATAATCCTAGAAGTTTGAAATACGTTGATCTACAACAAAATCTAAACAAGCATTCTTCTTGGTGCCTGGGGAAGCAGTCTATGGATTTTCAGAGGCTCTGTTATCACAAGCTGAAAACCACTGCTCTTGTACGAACAGTGGGTTTTTACAAGGTCTCTGTGAACTGTTTTGGGGTTTGGTTATTTTATATCTGCAGCAGACATTAAACGGAATATCTAGGTTGAAACTTAGCCTAAGAATATATAGTTTTGAAGTTGGGACCAGTTGAATTCCTTGCTGCTGTGATTTTGCTAAGTTAGATTGAAGTAGTTACCATTTCTACATCTGATATTTGTCGTAGAGGTGAAGACGCCATTAAAAGCTCTCTTCAGTATACTGAGGAGAAGGCTTCCAGAAAGTGAAAACCGTGCCACCCGTTAGCTGAATCTGGGAGTAAAAACGGTGTCTGTGTGCCTAAACTTGAAGCCTTAATGTGATTTTGGTCCTTCAGCCTTCCTAAAGAACCTTCACAAGAATGAAAATGCTCATTCCTTTCCTTTGTTTCTGATAGCTCCATAGGATCCCCACAAAATGGCTGAGGGAAAATTTTTCTTTGTGAAAAAAGCAACAGGAGTTTAAATTTAATATTACTAAATTTTCTTTATTCGATTGTGGTGTAACATTCCAACCAGTTCCAAGCTTCCCTTTTTTTTGTCCTTTTTCAGTAGTCCCTGCTTTCCAAAGTAAGCTTTTGAGTACTCGGAGGTGGGAGGCAGCAAATTAGACCCATAACGAGCAGCTGCTGGCTGTGGAAACATTCTCTAGGGGTTTGTTCAGTTACTCGTGTAGAATTCTGTCCACTGCTCACTTAAAAATGGAATTCTATGGAGTGGACCATATCTGGAGGCGTCTGCCTAGCCAGGCAAAAATAGCCCACTGCTTCTTTTACTAGCTATCACTTTGTGTATATGGTAAGGATGGCAAGGAGAAGAGTGGGGACACTTTGCATTGGTGCAAACCCACCTAAGACCACAAAAGTTGTGCAGGTATCTGTAATAGCATAGATTGCATGATGGCAGTTTTGCTGTGTAATTCTGGTGAGGGAAGAAGTTAAAAAAAAAACGTAATGGATTTCTCTATATAGTTTGCACTGTCACTTTTTACCACACAGAGAAAATGTAGAGAGGTCACTGAGGTATGATGAAGCAAGTATTAAAGACACTGCTCAGGAAAAATCTATACTTCAAAATTACCAACTTCTATAAAAGTTTAAGGAGAATAAATTTCAGGTAAATCTCTCAACATGCCTTTACCCTAAGCTCTTGGAATCTTGCTAACGTTTCAGTGGTGAATAGCTTTGTGTTTACAGTTTTCTTGGGAGTAGAAAACATTTACAATTTCAGGGTACAAAAGTAGTTTTGGTTATGACTTCCACAAATGTTTCAACAGGAAATTAATATACAGTGGTTCATTATTGTCAGGCAATAAAGCCCACGTTTCAGTTTGATCAGGGTACAAAGTCAGGATGATGCTGGAGTTAGATATTTTCACATGCTTTTTTACAAGCTGATTTTTAGGTTGTCAAGTCCTTCATTGTAGATTTTTTGGGGGCAAGGATGGATTGGGTCTAAGACACCACTGTTTATCTACTGCCTGTAATGTTGTAGGGGTTTAAACTGAAAATTATATCAAGGTGCCACCATGATAAATATCTTTCAGCTTAATTTGAATGTGTGTCATTTGTACATGACATTTCCTTTTCTTTTTAGAAACTACAAGTATAAATTGCGACATAACACCCAACCCACTCACACTGTCAAGCTTTTTGGATGAATATACAGGTAAAATCATGATTCTATCCTAGAATTGTCTGAATTTCTCCTTAATGCACATAGTACTTTAATGCTTCACATAGTTGATTTTATAACAAATCTGGTTTTTTAATTGATTTACAGTAGTTTTCTTGGCTGTATGCAGCAGCTGCCTACGTGGCATACAGCTTAGTAGAATAAATAAATATAAAAACCAAAGTTCCCTGATCCAAGGATTTCACTGTCTGAATAGACAGAACAAGCAGAGGAAAAGGAAACAAGTACAGAAAAATCAGAGTTTACAGTTCACCTTATCCAGTCAGCCCACAAGAGCTGATCTCTTCCTTCCTACATCAGAAGGAAGCTCTGCCACCATAACCATGCTCTGCTTCAGACTGGAGCCTCTCTGCAAGCCAATTTTTTGTTTTGTTGGGGCAGTAGGGAGAGGAACTGGGGTACAGAGGAAGGCTTTCAGTACAGGGGATTCCAGGATCAATACTGGCCACTCGATGCATTTGTTTTCTGTTCTGGTTTTCTGTGTTAGTGTAGCACACTGTATTGTTCTGAGGATTAGTTAATTTGTGCAACCTGACAGGGTTAACAAAAATTTATGCCCACATTTTCTATGCTTCCTTAGCCTATCTGATCAAGTGTGACTGTGCCTTGGAGACAAAATCTCACACCAGAGGAAGTACAGTGACTTCAGGAGGGCACAGTGCAGAAGAGGAGTAGACAGTACATTGAATTTTTTTTTCTCTCTCTTTTTTTTTTTTTTTTTTGGTATTTACATTACAAATGCAGTGCAGAGGATAACTCCATTCTCCTTTCCTCCCACCGCTGACCAGAGAGGTTACTGTTGTTAGCTAAAGGTTAGGGCTGTTGTCTGTGACTACGTTGTCTGTTAAAGGCAGCCCCGCAGTCAGGATTTGATTTTTTTTTTTTTTTTTTAATGGATATACAGTGGTCTCACAAGGCAAAATGTTAGGTTATGGCCAAAGTGTACCCTTCATGATACGTCATAACCCTTAAGGTCTCATGTGCCAGGCCCATGCTGACAGTCCACAGGCAATCTTCGTTGCTTCTGGCTTTCAGCAAGATAAAGAAAACAAGTATGATAAAGAGCTGTGGTTTTATCCACTATTGAAACATTTCTTTCAAAGCTGTAAGAGCACAGCTGTTGTTTCTGACTCTTGCATTGAGATAGAAAGGGAAAGATTTGCCTTCTACCCTGATTCCTCTCCAGTTCATTTTTAAGCAGTTAGCAACAAGCCTGGCCCTTTGTGTGTGTCATATTTATATATGAGTGTACCTGCTGACATACCTGCAATGAATAAGCAAGAGGAACAAACAGCTTCAGTTTTTCCCAGCACTTTGTTTTTGTTAGACTTTTTGCTGGACAGAATACTATTTCCTAGGCAGCTGTTTGACACTTCTTGTCTGACTGTATCCAGCTCTGAATGGAGGATTAAACAGGACAAAGATAGATTTTTGTTTTCCTAGAAAGTTTTCTTCCAGTAGCTTCAACACTGCACATGGTAGTGTGATACCACACAATGCTGTGACCCTCAGCTCAGCACAGTCCAGCTGTTCTGTGCTAACTACCATCTGTCTGGACCTTCTCCTTTCATGCAATTATAGTGCAGTGTCTTTGGGCTGGTAGCTGACAGCATTCCAGACACTCCTTGCTCTGTTCCCTTCCTTTAGGCACTTACAGACTTGTGGTCTTGATCTCTACGTGGAGATGAGAGATAGGACTGTTACAGCCTAAATTAGTTGTGCTGGAGTATAAAACTGGTGGAGTAGGAAAGAAATACAGCTAACAATTTACCCTTAAGAGCATGGAAAATATTTGGGATGTTCTGGAAAGACTTTTGGAGAGGAGAGGGGATTATGGGTTTGCAATCCAGATAATATGTTCCACAAGAAGAGAAATACCACTTCATAAACACAAATATCTTGATAGTATGAGTAAGGTAACTATTTAATAAAATTGCCATTAGCACCACTGGGTGGTTTAAAAGAATACACTTCAAATGCATGTTCAAACACAGATTTGTTCTTCAAACACACAAAACAAAGATTTGATGTTTAACTAAGCAAGTAATATAGTCATTATTGAAATGATAGTGAGTCTAATATGAATTATGATAATTACAAATAACAAGTTTTAGTATTTTCCATATAGGAGTTCCTAAATGCAGGGCTGAAGAATATCATGTTCAAATTGACTTAAAAAATTCTGGTTTTCAGTGTTCTCTACATATAGGAACAAATTAAAGGAGGGGCCATACACTTACTATTCTGTACCAAAATCAAAAGTTAAACAACCACAAGCCTGCAGCAAGAGTCACACTAGATTTTACCTGCTTGATAGGTTTAACTAAGAGATATGAAATGCCCTTGTGCTTGGAAAATATTGAAACTCATCCCATGCTGCCCTGACTAGCCTCTTGCTGATTTTGAGTACATTCCCTGACTTTGATTACATTTCGACTGCATTTTCACACTAAATGTGAGAAACATTATGCAGCATAAAGCTATGAAGCTAAAAAAGCATAAAAAAATGAAGCATAAATAAAATAAAAACAAAGTATAAAGCTAAAAATGGTGGAAATTCAGGTGTAAATCTTGCCAAGCTTTTTTATTCTAGACATACTGTTACAGAGTGTGAATACAGCGGAAAAAGCAGGTTTGTGTGATTTTTTTTTTTTTTAAACATATCTGTACACTTGTGCACAGTACTTAATGGGATGTAACAGATTGCATAATTTAGCTGAAAATACCAAAATAATATAAAATGTTACCAAAGGTAACCAGTAATCTAGTTGTCAATACACGAAATGAATATATGGATTTCTTGTCCATAAAGCAATTTAATTTGTTGCACTTTGTCTTACAGGTGATATAGAATGGATTACAAATATCCCACCTGATGTAGATTTGAAATTAAAAGAGTATTTGTTCCCTGAGCACTTAGACTATGTGAAGCTAGTGTATAATTCTGGATCCACTAATGCAACAGTGAGGACTCGAAAGCCACTGGATGTTGATTCTATTGAGGTATTCTTCTCACTGCATGTAAAAATCTAGATAGAAACCTTTTCTTGACAGGTGAAAACCAGTAGTACTAAGACATAAATTGTAATTGTTCATTCTCTTGCGAGAGATGTTGGTATTTCAAAGAAGTGATTCATCAGAAAGAGCAGCATAGACTTCGGTCTTCACCACTCAGTAATATCTGTTAAATGTCTCCAGTTTCCTATAACTGTAAACTTCTCTGGCATCTGACAGTCAGACAGATTCTTTTCTAATTATGTATTGTCACTTGTACTGAAAGGTGTAAATAGGCAGTTATGATAGGTGTCACTTGTCTTAAAACTCGGCTCTGAGTGACATGAATTATTTCATCAAAGTGAGATTGATCAGACATAATTTGGTAGAAGGTAATTCTTATGTGTGTATTTATACGAGTGCTTATCTTCAACCATTGAACCATTGCCCTCTGTTGATTGATACACAAAAGGATAGGTCCTTTTTCTGAGGCCATTGCTTCTCTGTAGGACTGCTAGGAGTCTATAAAGCAATATTTATGTTTTTCTTGCCTCCTTCTGCAGAGTAAGTCATGACTATCTTCTATACAAGTACTATTTCAGAGTGGCACTGTATTTGACAGAATTGAACCATATATAGTTTAAAAACCACTGTACAATCAAGGCTTCTAATTGATGAAAATGTACTTACAACTTTTACATTCATGTTTCTCATTTGGATATTTTCCAAAGGGTTAAAACACTTTATGCTACTTGTGCACACTCTCCTATTCTCTGTCAGTTTTCTCTCAGGGAGAACAGTCAGGTACAGGGGTGATGGGGTCTGTGTGGGCGGATACCAGTGGTAGATGAATGGCAGTCAAATGACCTTTACAATTAATAATCTGTAATGACTTTGATATGTAAGGAGTGTGTTTTGGTACAACACAGCTGGGGATTCAAGTAGTAGAAGCTGTTTTGTCTAATTTTGACATAAATGTTCTTTGACAGTCATATTAGGAGCTCATAGATTATATTATTTATTTGCTTGCTTGTTAATTTTTAGACTGACCATCTCTTTTACGCTGTTGTTTGCCAGAGGTTTGGAACGGTAAGTGACAGACATGTTTTATCAACTGTGGGGTTTTTTTTGTCTAAGTTGAATCCATTTTTTTTCTCAAATGTTATTTAATTTAAGGTATGATGCAGGGAGTCAAAAGTAACTAGTAGAAAATATTTCTTTTAATGTGCCAGTTGGAATGAGCGTTTTTGTTCCCAGAAAACCTAAGGTAAATTTAAAAAAAGTTAATTTTAAAATATTTTCACAAAGTTTCTACTCTACCAGAAATGGTAGTCTAACTCTCTCGTTACAGTTTTTAGAACTCCAGGGGTGTCTGTGAAAATCTGATTTTATACGATGAAGTTAAATGTTAGCAGTTTGCCGCAGCTTCGCGGCTGTCATTTCTAACGTGTCTTTTGCTTCCATTACAAAGATTAACAAGGTAGAGAATGCACGGGACTTAGTCTTAGAAGACATAAATGACAATTCCCCCCAATTTCGACAAAGTCACTATAGCACTTCAGTATCGGAGGTAGGTTATGGCAAATGTTCATTTTTTTTTCTTCTGGTATTTTAAGATTACTTGTTGGGGCCCCAACTTAGGAGGTTCTAATGTGACCACACTGGTATTAGATCATTACATGTGCTCTGATGGGACTCTTCTACATCTCCCCATGTGTGTGGAAAAGAATGGCCCGTCTGCATGTTCAGCTGGAAGCATGGGGTGAAGAAGAAACATTCAGCTACCCAACCTGAAATGGCAATTGGAAGTAAATAGCATATGCTAAGGAGGTGGCAGAGCTTTCCCCCTGGAAATTAGGAAGGATACCAAAAGGGGCTTGTAACTGAGCATTTGATGATCTTTTATTTCCCCTAGGTATCTGCAATAAATTTCACGGTTATAAAAGTGGAAGCTGTGGATCGTGATTTTTCACCTGTGTTCAGCCTCATTACTTACAGTCTTTGGGTGAGTGCCCTTTGTTTGTCAGAGACTGTGAACACCAGTCTACTTTTCATATGAAATATGGCCTGGGAGCTGACCTGAGTATGCTGTCTTGCACTGTGCAGTTAAGACTGCAAAGCTGCAAAAAGCTAGCATCAGAAAGACCGTTTGAAATAGGAATTTCTCCTACAGGATCAGCCTAGCATACAATAAGCCTATATTTTTGTTTCTTAACATTTATGAAATGTTTTGTGGCACTCTTCAGCTACAGCTAAGGAGCTTAATGGTCCCTCGTTAGAAGCAGGAGTGGAAATTTCCCCTTTTTTTAAAGTTTGTATTTGATTTGCTCTTATTCTCCAGTCCTGCTGAGCTGTATGTGGAAGACACCTGAAGTAAGATGGTATCACTAACTTTAGATATCTGCAGTGGAGATCTTCACATTTGAGCTTGCTGCCTTTGCTCCTTTTATAGGTGATGAAGGGAAGCTGATGCCATGGTCTGCTTTAGTTCTTGACCATAGGATGAGATAAATCGGATAGAAAGTCTAATAGCGTTGATGGGACAGGCAATAGAATGTGTTGAAGAGGATCAGCGTTTTTCTTTTCAGTAGCAGTGAGAGATTCCTGTTCTTTCATGAAGAATGGTCCAAAAATAAAGGTGGTAAGAGAAAAGAAGATGTATTAATCATGTAAAATACCTTATATATTCATTTAACAGGGTCCAAACTCTGACTACTTTTATATAAGGGAAGGAGATGGAAATATCATGTTGAATAAAACATTGGATTACAACAAGATCAACCTTTTCAATTTAACAGTCCAAGCAAAGGTATGATATAAATGAAAAGAATGAGAACCATGGTAGTTCTACAGTGATACTTCCTTTGTTACAATATCCCAGTCTCTACAAATTTACAATTTAGGGATCTGCCAAGCCAAAAGTTGTGTCTTGGCTTATACTGCAGACAAAGTAGCACATCCTTAATGTTTGAGCTGTTGTTTAAGGCTCCCCTCAAATGCCAGCCCAAGTTTCTTTCTGTGTGTTTTTCTTTAAGTATGTATATTGTACGTATTTATTCTATGCTATTTTAACATGTAGTCACTTATTCTTTCTGGTGGATCTATCCTATTTTTGCTGCATCTTACCACCTGCAGTCTTTTTATGTGTCTTTTTTTGACATTTGAATAAATATTTGCTTTCAATTCCTTTTAGAACTACAAAGAAGTAATTTTGCCCCATTTATTGTGGTATTTAGCAAACAGCGCAGCTGCAGCAAACGTACTGTTACTACATTCTGTGTGGTGTTACTGTGTAATTAATGACTAAGAATAATTACCTTTTGATATTGTTATTCCTAGAACAGCATTTCTAGAAATGGAAAAATCTGGCAGGGTGAGAGTTCTTAAAATGCTTAGATGCTACAACGCACATGTAACAATATGCTGCTGTATTTTCCACTGAGAAAAGACTCCTTCATTACAGTGTTTTTTATTTTCTTCCTTCTTTTGGAATGCAGGAAAAAATGGGTAACAACAGTGGTACTGCATTGTTGCTAATTCATGTACAAGATTATGATACATTGAACCCCTATTTCAGTCAATCAGTGTACAATGGAAGAATCAGTGAAAACCAGGTAAAAGCTTTTTTATTGAATGCTGCCAATGCAAATAGGTTGTTCCTGTCCACAGTGCTTTCCTTTCAAGGATTCATCATCATTGAGCAGCACAAGATGCAAGGCTGCTTTGTTTTGTGCTAACTGGTGAATTAAAGTTAAAACAATTAATTATCATTCTCTTGATGTTAACATATTTTAAACCATAAATACTTGCGTCGTTATACCTTTGGTGTCCTTTTGTTACAGTTCATCTTTAATTGTCTGAAAGGAATAATTTTAGAACTTTTAAAATGTTTTTATCTTTTAAATAAATTACTATTTTTATTAGGGCTGAAGTGTAGACTTGCATATTGTTTTCCAGGAGAGAAACGGAGCTGAATTATTTAATGTTCTTAACAGGAATTCTTTCAGTAACTACTGCTTCATAGTCTGGTGTTTCTCAAACTCAGTGTATCCATCAAGTATCTTGGTCATCATTTTCCTCCATAAAGCGTGTATGGCAGAGATATTTTTTTTGTGGATTTCAGTGATTATATACATGTTTCTTGTTTCTTGAATCAAAACTGTACCTTACTTAATGAACCAATTTATATGTATTTTTCTCAAGTTAATCAAGTTAATACATGTGTTCTAGTTGGGTCCTGTGACTGTTCTCCCAGAGAAGATATTGGCTAAAGATGGAGACACAGGTATAAATGAAAAAGTACTTTACAGTATCAAACTAGGTAAGACCCTTTATTTTCTTCTAGACAGTCACACAGTAATTTGATGTCTGTATTACTGAAGAGAATGGTTAAGGAAGTGCAGTGTACATTCAAATGTCTTAACTGCCTACTTGTTCACTACAGTTGCTGCTGCACAAGCTAAATCAGCCTAATTTCAGTCATTATAGAAGGGTCCAACTATTTTAAAAATGTTTAGAAGCATAGGCAATGAACAGGGGAACATGAAGGCTATACCAGCCAGTAAGTCATCTCTGGGGACTCAAGGTACACTGCATCAGGGGCCCAGATCAAATGCCTGTATGCAAACGCTTGCAGCATGGACAGTAAACAAGAGCAGCTGGAGATACTTGCGTGTCCACAGTGCTGTGATCTGATCAGCATCATGGAGACAAGGTGGAATGACTCCTGTGATTGGAGTGTTGGATTAGAAGGCTATAAACTCTTCCGGAAGGACAGGCAGGGGAGATGAGGAGGGGGTGTTGCCCTCTTTGTCAATGAATAGATACTATGCATGGAGCTCTACCTGGGGAGTGATGATGAAGAGACTGAGTGCCTATGTGCCAGGGTGACAGGAAGGGAAGGAGACATTACAGTGGGGGTCTGCTACAGACCGCCTGGCCAGGAGGACCAGGTGGACGAGGCCCTTCACAGACAGATAGGAGTTGTCGCTCATTCACAAGCCCTAGTCCTCATGGGGGACTTTAACCACCCCAACATCAGTTGGAGAGACAACACAGCAGGGCATAAGCAATCCAGAAGATTCCTGGAATGCATTGATGATAACTTCCTCTTCCAAGCGATAGAGGTACCACAAGGAGAGATGCCATGCTAGTCCTTGTTCTTACCAACAGGGAGGGACTGGTGGGCAATGTTAAGCTTATGGGCAGCCTTGGCCGCAGTGACCATGAAATGGTGGAGTTTAAGATCCTAAGGGCAGTGAAGAAGGAGGAGCTCAGCAAGCTTGAAACCCTCGACTTCAAAAGAGCCAGCTTTGACCTCTTCAGGAACCTCCTTGGTGGGGTACCATGGGACAAAGCCCTGGAGGGACTGGGAGCCCAAGAAAGCTGGTTGACTTTCAAGGATCGTGTCCTCTAAGTTCAAAGGCACTGCATCCCTAAAAAGAAGAAAGATGCCAGGAAGCCTATATGGATGAACAAGGAACTCCTGGCTGAAATCAAACACAAAAGGGGAATCCACAAAGGGTGGAAGCAAGGACAGGTGACCTAGGATGACTACAAGGAGATTGTTTGAGAAACCAGGTTAGAAAAGCTAAAGCCCTGATGGAGTCAAAGCTGGCCAGGGACATTAAAAATAACAGAAAAGGATTCTACAGGTATGCCAGAGAAAAAAAGAAAAATGAGAGAATGTGGGGCCTTTCCAAAGGGATGCAGGTGACCTGGGTACTGAGGATGTGGAGAAGGCTGAATGATACTCAATGATTTTTTTGCTTCGGTCTTCACTGGTAATCACTTAAACCGCACCACCCGAGTCACAGAGGGCATTGGCTGGTTCTGAGACAATGAGGAATCACCCAGGGTAGGAGCAGATCAGGTCTGGGAACACCTAGAAAACCTGACAGTGCACAAGTCCATGGGACTTGATGAGATACATCCACATATCCTGAAGGAACTGGTGGCTGAAGTTGCTAGGCCACTAGCTGTCATATTTGAGAAGTCATGGCAGTCTGACAAAGTTCTCACAGATTGGAAAAGGGGAAACATAACCACCATTTTTAAAAAGGGAAGCAAAGAAAACACAGGGAACTACAGAGCAGCCAGCCTCACCCTTGTGCCAGGTAAAGTCATGGAGCAGATCCTCCTAGTATCTGCACTAAGGCACCTGAAAAATAGTGAGGTGAACAGTGACAGCCAACATGGCTCCACTAAGGGCAAATTGTGCCTGACTAATTTGGTGGCCTTCTATGACAGAGTTACAACTCTGGTTGATGTGGGAAGAGCAACTGACATAATCTACCTCGACTTCTGCAAAGCATCTGACAGTGTCCCACATGACACCCTTGTCTCTAAGATGGAGAGACAAGGACTTGATGCATGGACCCACCTGGTGGATAAGGAGCTGGCTAGAAGGTTGCACTCAAAGAGTTGTGATCAATGGCTTGATGTCCAGGTGGACACCAGTGACAAGTGGACTTCCTCAGGGATCTGTTCTGAGTCCAGTCTGTACAATATCTGTGTTAGTGACATGGACAATTTCATTGAGTGCATTCTCAGCAAGTTTGCCAATGACACCAAGTTGTATGGTGCAGTGGACTCACTTCAGGGAAGGGATGTCAGCCAGAGAGACCTTGACAGGCTTGAGAAATGGGCCAATGCAAACTGCATGAAGTTCAAAAAGCAGGACCTTGCACCTTGACATCTGGGCTGGGACAATCCCAGGCACAATTACAGGCTGGGTACAGGGTGGGTTGAGAGTAGCCCTGAAGAGAAGGACTTGGGCATGTTGATTGACAAGAAGCTCAACATGAGCTGGCAGTGTGCTCATGAGGCTCAGAAGGCCAACCGTATCCTAGGATGCATCAAGAGGTGTGTGGTCAGCAGATCAAGAGAGGTGATTTTCCCCCTTTACTCTGCTCTTGTGAGACCCCACCTCAAATACTGTGTCCAGTTCTGGTGTCCCCACCATAAGAGGGAC
>WUAM01000423.1:5261138-5429413 GCA_024336885.1 Actenoides hombroni | reverse complement strand
CTGGATCAATGGGCTGAGGTCAACTGTATGAGCTCCAACAAGGCTAACTGCTGGTTTCTGCACTTGGGCCTCAACAACCCCCGGCAACGCTACAGGCTTGGGGAAGAGTGGCTGGAAAGCTGTCCAGCAGAAAGGGACCTGGAGGTACTGATTCACAAGCATCTGAACATGAGCCTGCAGTGTGCCCAGGTGTCCAAGAAGGCCAGCAGCATCCTGGCTTGTACTGGAAACAGTGTGTCAAGCAGGACCGGGGGAGTGATTGTTCCTCTGCACTTGGCATTGGTGAGGCCACACATTGAGTACCGTATTCAGTTTTGGGCACCTCAATACAAGAAAGACATCGAGGTGCTGGAGAGGGTCCAGAGAAGAGCAACTAAACCGGTGAAGGGCCTGGAGAACAGGTCTTATGAGGAGTGGCTGAGGGAACTGGGGCTATTTAGTCTGAAGAAAAGGAAGCTGAAGGGAGACTTTATCACTCTCTACAACTACCTGAAAGGATGTTGCAGCGAGGTAGGCGCTGGTCTCTTCTCACTAGTAACAGAACAAGAGGGAATGGCCTCAAGCTGTAGCAGGGGAGGTTTAAACTGGACATTAGGAAAACTTTTTTCACCGAAAGGGTTGTCAGGCACTGGAACAGGCTGCCCAGGGAGGTGGTTGAGTCACCATCCCTGGATGTGTTTAAAAGCCGTACAGATGTGGTGCTTGGAGATAGGGCTCAGTAGTGGACTTGGTAGAGTAGGGTTAATGGTTGGACTCGATAATCTTAAAGGTCTTTTCCAACCTTGATGATTCTGTGATTCTATACTTTCTTGTGAACTATCTGGTTACCTGAGAGAGTTTGCAGAACACTAGGCATCAGCAGGTCTGCAGTATGCAGATGAATGTCACCTGCATTTCTTATATTGCTGAATACGCAGCTGAGTGTGCAGTGTCTGCTTTCTATTGGTGGGCACAGAAGGCATGAATGCTGCCCTTTTTCCTGATGGAAGACACGCTTGTAAATAAAAAGGCCAACATTTTTATGCTAAGGACACAGAAATTAAAACCTGTTACTTAAGCATTCTTTATGGCAAATACTGTCTGATGAGTGCTTGTTGCAGAAATAACACTAAGTAGTTGGCCCTTCCAAGGTCATTAATACGAATGTTATTGTGATTTCTCTTTACTCAGCATCATGAACCACTCCGATGATTTCCGTATAAATAACCGCACCGGAGAAATCACCCTCGGCAGTAACCTGGACCATATTACATCTGACACAGTTGTTACACTTACAGTTATTGCTACTGATCATGGAGTTCCTCAGCTTACATCAAATGGTAAAGGAAGTCTTTTCAACAGCCCCCACCCCCCAGTATACATAACCTTTGCAAACACTGAAATTTCAAATTAATCCCATTGCTGTTGAGTAAAAGTGAATTAGGGCTAGAATCCGTGTTAGATTTCAGCAATGATGAATATTTTCTTTTTACCCTTTGATTTCATCCTAGCTGATCATATTAACAGAAAGATTGGTGTTGTAATCCTTGTATTTCTTGCAGTGGTGCTTACGGTACAAAAACCAGGACTTCTTAGTAGTAGCCCTTCTAAAAGGATGTGTTAAAATAATGTTGATGATACGTGTTTCTCTTTCAGTTTTCCTTTATTTTCTTAGAATTAGAAACATTTAAACGAATTGGAGACTGGCAGATAACCATGAAACAAGTCTCTGCTGTTTCAAAAAATATTCAGCCATGTGGTACTTTCTGTAACTTTTCCATGTCTTTTTAGGGGTTAGCTTTAATTTATCATGAACAGGAGAAACAACTGATTTTCTTAAAATAGGATGAGTGACCATGACAGAATTTGCACTCGCATGGTTTTGTGTATATCCCTTCTCTTCTGTTACAAAGCAATTTAGTGCAAGACTTTTAAGGAGTGGAAAACAACTTGCTTATCCCTTTAACTTCAAATTGGTGATCTTTGCTCCCCTGTCATGTTGAAGCAACACTACTGTGATAATTGAAGTGTGGTTATTATAGAACATGAGTTATGTATATTGCATCATGTTTTATTTGTGACATAATAATCCTTATTGCTATTGATTTTTTTTTTCTTCTCATTCCTCTTTCCTACAAGCTGATTTCTGTCATTTTCTACTGGTTCCTCCAATATTTAGGGAAATAGAGCACAGATCATGATGATTTTTAGCAGCAACTTGACTATTATAATTTGTTTTCTTTCCTTAGTCTCTGTTACTCTCTACTTGCTGGTAAATGACAGTAGCTTTGGACTGAGTTTTGAAAGCTCCAGCTACGAGTTCAGCATTCAAGAAAATGAACCATCAGGGACTGCTGTTGGCTCTGTGAAGGCTCTGACTGGAAGCATAGCTGTGCAAGTAGTGTACTCCTTGAAATCTCATGGTGACAAGTTCTCTGTTAGTGACCAAGGAGACATTGTGGCTCTTGCCAGGCTAGATCGAGAAGACAATGACCTGTACAGCATCATTGTAGAAGCTGTTGATTCTGTGGTGCCACCCAATACAGCTGTCACTTTGGTACAGTACACTATTTGTTAAATTATTTTTTAAAAATGAATACTTTTTAAAAATATATTTAAAAAACAAGCATTATGATGGAATCATAGAATTGTTTAGGTTGGAAAAGACCTTTAAGATCATCAAGTCCAACCATTAAATCAGCACTGCCAAGTCCACCACTAAACCATGTCCCTAATATCCACATAAGTGCCATCTGTTATTGCATGCTTGCAGAATGAGGATTTTGAGCGCTTTTGATTTCATTTCCCTTTTTATTTTCAAGAAGATGCTACTATCTAGAAACATTAACTTCACATATTGTATCACTTCCTGAAAGTTTGCCTGTGAACCGGAGAACCTAGAGAAACTGGTTAACACAGACATTTATTTTGTGCCTAATTCTGTCAAATGCATGAAGTAGTGAACCTGAAAGTCCCAGATTATTAATTCTGCTCATCTCTTTCAGTTAGAGTATATGTTATCTCACTGGTAGCAGTTGAGAAGAAAAAACTAAAAATGCGGAGATGCTGAAGTTGTGAAAATGCTCAAATGCTGAAAAATGCTTCCACAGACTAAAATGGTTCTCCTTTTGGATGCTGTTTCTACAGCTCATATATATGTCTTTCGTTTTGTTTTGTTTTGATTATTTTTGGTTTTGTTTTTAAATACAGGTAACTGTGAGAGTTAACGACATGAACGACAATCCTCCAGTTTTCTCAGCATTTATTCAGACTGAACTATCAGCTCCTGAGAATTCACCTAGTCTAGACTTGGGCATATTTTCTGCTACTGATCTGGATATAGGAGTTAATGCACTTATAAGATACTCTCTGCAAGATGATTTTGCTGGAACGTTCCATATTAACAGTTCTACTGGCAAGTTGATGACAGAAAGATCCTTAGACAGAGAGATGACGGACAATTATGAATTGAAAATAATCGTAAGTGGACAAACTTGATGCAAGTTCACAAAATTCTGCATGTAAAGGAGAGAAAATACCAAATCATCACAAGAAAACCACTTAATCTTAGTGAATTCCATTAAAATTCATTAATGAATTTTGAATGTTTGTGTGTTGTACACAGAGCTTTTTCCGCTGTGTAAATTGGTATGAGTGAATAAATGACTGATGAACAACAGATCTTAGAGGTCGTAGTTACACGATAGCTTACTGTGTAACCTGCAAAGCATTTCTGAGTCTATGGTAGACCATGCAGCTGCCATACTGCTGTAATGCATTTACTGCTTTGACAATCCATATTGTTTGTCCCTTCCTCTTGTTATTTGTTTTTTTTAATTTTTCAAAATATGTGCTTAGACCTTTTTAAAAAACCTGAAATAGAGATTTCTGTGTTTAAAAAAAATAAAGGAGAAAGCACAAAGTTTCATCCAACATTCATGTGGGTATCTCCTTATTCTAGCTGATGTCATTGATTTTTACTGCTATCAATCAGATAAATTACTCTGTGTACAAAAAAAAGTGTTCCCATGCTGTCCATTATGTACAGATATGATTTAAGGAGATATTTAGTGCTAATTAGTAATATAACAGGTCAAGGAACTTGTGGAATGTATGTATTCAGGACAGCAAGGAAACATAAGGAAAACCCAACAGTGTCTTCTGAAAATTTTAGAATTAGTAAAAGTGGACACTTTTAAAGACTAATTGAAAATTGTGCATACATACCTATAGATTAGAACTTTTTTATGGCAGATGTTCGTGCAAAGTAAAACTGTCTGTGAATTTACCACATACTAGGTACTCTTCTTCAGCTTGCTTTGTAGATGCTTCAAACTCTCAAAATACAAGGGATTTCCATATTTTAAATGCCACATCAGATATGCATCTGTGTACCATGGTTTTATGTTGATTAGTGCCACATCTGATCACATGACACATTGGGTCTGGATCCAGGCTTGAGCTTTTCATTAACTGTTCATGAAACGGGGCAGAACATGTGAGATGATGAGGATACCAGCTGTAGGAAGACATGCAACTCCTAATCACTTACAGGGCTAGAGCAATATCCTTGGGTGATAAGTGGTCTAGCAGAAAGTCTTCTGAGACAGAGTTTCACAATTTTTTGTACCAAAATTGAACTGGTAAAATACGTTTCTATCAATGTAGTGCTACACTTAATGACAAGTTGTTTCTTCACAGGCCACTGATTCTGGCAACCCACCGCAGTATGCAAGCTTAGTTCTAAGCATCACTGTAGAAGATGTGAATGACAACCCACCAGTGTTCCCACTGAAATCATACTTCATGACTGTAAAAGAGAATGAGCCTCCACATGTGGTATGTGGCATTAAGAATAAATAAGCTGTTTCACAGTTGTTTTCTTTGTGAGCTTGGAAGTTGTAGTAAGCTATGATGACTGTGCATTGGTGAGTATAGTTTATTTTGTATTCATTGCAGTCTGTAAAATCAAAAGTGTGTTTATTCTGTATGACAGTAGAGTCCCTATCCTACTGGCTCTTCTAAATGTCTCTTTGTGCCGCTCCTCCTTTCCCTCCTGTCCCCAGCAGTGATCAAACACTGCATGGGTCTAGTTTTCGTGGACATGTTTTAAAGATGCTGTAGGTGTTGTGCATATATCCAGCATCCCCCTGTTCTAAAGGTTTTCTGTCTTCTCCCAGTGTATCTGTTCCTGGCTCCATATCTGCCTTGTAGGTGTGAACTAATGGTTTACAAGAATCAAGGGAAGAGGTACCACCTAAGAATCTGTAACACCTGTTACCAGCCCTGCTATATGCTGTGTCAGCTTTCTAGAAATACAATTAATGGCCATATGAGTAATTCAGGCAGTAAACTCTGTACAGCTGAATACCAGTGTTGTGTGTATGTTTTGCCACTCTCTTCATTCTGCTCTAAACCTGGTGTGTTTGGGACTTTTTTGGTTTTTTTTGCATTTAGATTTTGAGTGCAGAAGCCACAGATAAAGATATAGGTTACAATGCCATTATTCACTACACCATAATTGGAGAGAACTCTTCATTTTATGTTGGGGAACTTTCTGGAAATATTACAACTCTTCAACCTCTGGACTATGAAACTCATTCCCAGTACACGTTTATTCTGAAAGCTTTCAATCCAGGAGAGCCATATCTTGAGGACAGAGCAAATATTACAGGTACCTCCAGTTTACCACAGAAAATTTACCTTAATTTCCCTTAGGGAATATTTCAGAATGTGCAACAGTGAGGCATAAGGATAGCCTTCAGTAGTAATTCAGTCTGCTAAAGTAAATTATTAAATGATAATCAAAATGACCTTTTCACTAAAGCTAGATGAAATTTTTCTCAAAGTGTTTAGCTTGTCAAAAATTAAAATTTTTCACACAGAGTGACATTACTTCAATGTATTCATAGATTTTTCTATGGCATTTTTTGAATACCTGTTGACTTTTTGATTGAAAAAATTTCCAATTTCCAATTCAGTTTGTTTTCTGCTTGTTTACAGAAAGCCTGCTGCTAGAGTGGTCAAAAAAATGTTGACAATGATTTTTAGCATTGATTTTACTGCTGTTTTTTTCCTTAAAAAAACCCAAACAAACAAAAAAACGAACAAAAAAAGTATGGTGTTTTTTTTCCCCCCCAACACAATGTGAAAGATGTTTGTGAAGTTGATATCCTAGTTTTTGTCCTGCCCTGCTTTTGATCAGTATGACTGGAAGTATTGATTTATTTATTACTTCTTATTTTGTGTTACTTATGCTGCTGTGCAGCCAGCTTCACTAATTGTGGACCGTGACCCTGTTGTGCCAGCTCATATACAAATATAAAACTACAGCAATCCTGTCTCTCAATGCCTGCGACCTAACCCAAAACCTAGAGGTACCAGAGGAATATGGACACAGAAGGGAGCCCAAGGAAACCATAAAATGATGTCATTCATGACAGATAGAAACGACAGCATGCTAGGCAGAAGTGCAGCCCTTGTGTGAAACTATTGCTTGAGCAGTAAATAATTTAATCCACAAAGGCAAGAATTTTGAAGTACAGAAAACAAGATTGCCATCTGATTTAAGTTGAGAGAGCTCCAACACAATTCAGAGGAGCTGTGCTGGTTTATATTAGCTGGAGAAATAGCTTGTAACTGTTTAGGTGAAACTCATGTTTGTGCTCAGACCTAGACCTTCTTTTTCAGTTACCGTGGAAGATGTTAATGAAGAAGGACCCATATTTGACAAGCCCTCCTATTTCCAGTTCCTTCTAGACAATTCTACAGCTGGCATGCTTGTAGTAGATGTCAATGCAAGAGATGAAAGCAAGGCTTATGATGAAGGCATTTTCTACAATATTTCAGGTGCGCTAGAAAAATATCTTACAGGTGTTTACTACTGGGGTACTTGCATGCTGCTAAACTAAGCTGCATGACTTCGAGAGTGAGATAATGGTCATAAAATGAAATGGCATGTTCTGACTGGGTATAAGCTGGGAAAAAAATCCAAAAGGCCTCACAAGGGCCCTCCCAGCCCAAATGATTCTGTGATGCAGAACGAAGAGAGGCCAGGTGTCTTGCTCCAAACGGCATATACAGATTTGGATTTCAACCCACGTCTCTTAAATCCTGGGCAAATAGTTCAGTTCCTTGTCTCTGCTGGCTCCGTTGAACACCTCCAATACTTGTTTTTCTGTCTTCAGGTGGAAACTCAGAAGGTCTCTTTAGTTTGTCCAGTACCACAGGAATACTCACATTAACAAGAGACTTATCCAAACAGACTGTTCCCCTGCATTACTCCTTGGTGGTCACTGCTACAGATTTGGGTTTGCCACCTCTTTCAACTTCTGTAAAGGTACTAAAATTTTTATCTCTGTGTCTACTTGAGCTGTTTATTGACAAGAATGTTTTATGCTGAATTGAGCCTAACTACACTAGAGGAAATCAGTGAGGCAAAACTATTCAAGAGGGGAATGGGAATGTCAGAGTTCTTGCATTTCAAGAGCAGGATACAAGATGGTAACAAAGTTATGCTGCTGCAGCAATTGCTGACGCACCACCTGTCATCGTATTATCATTCCAGTTTTAGAAAACAAAGATAGAAGCTCTAGACTGTGAGGGGGGAAGATTAGAGGAGTGGAGACTTCTGTGCACAAAGAGTGGGACAGTCAGGGGGGGATATAATGGAAGTATGTGATAGAATGAACAGGAGACAGCAAATCAGGAGTTCCTGTTTATTTTCCTGTAATATAAGAAAAATTAAATTCCAAAATGAAGACTTAAAAATGTAAACATGATGGGGGTTTTTTTTGATTTTTTTTTTTTAAACATAGTGCTTATAACTGACCGGTGATCTTTTGCTACTAAATATCACAACTTAGAAGAATTAAAAAAAATTATAATAATAATAAAAAAGGAAAGTGTTAGGAACATATATGGGTGAAAACATGTAGAAAATTATATTCAACAGAACATAAAATGTAGACTTAGGAGCCATCATTCTTCAGCTGCCTGACATCATTTAGAAATAAGTTATCTTTTTTTGTGAGAAACAGTAGGCATTATTTGTTAACTTTATTCATATATGGAGTCAGTTATAACAATTTTAAAATACTGTACTTAGAAACTCCTGCTTTGGTCATACATTCTCCAGTGGCAGAGTTTGTTGCAAGTACAGATCAGTGCCTCTCTCAGAGAGCTGTTGTATGCAATGAACTGGAATCCTGCTCTGTATTTAGGAAAGCATACAGGCGAGCTTAAACTGATGAGGTTGCTGCCAATTTCCGCTAACTTTTGCTGCCTTCATGGCACTGACGTGTCAAACTCATTGTGCAGCAATCATAGACTTTTTTCTTACCGACAAAGTTCTGGCATTCTGCTGTTGCATACCTCAATAGAAAAGTCTGCTAAACCTGGAAATGTAACCCCTGTGGTCCCATCATGCTCTCTGCAGGTGGCCGTAATGGTAGCGCCCATCAACTTGTCATTGCCCGTGTTCTCCGAGGCCATTTATCAGCCTGCCCCTCTGAGTGAGAAGACGCTGCCAGATACGTTTGTTGTACAGATCAGCGTGTTGTATAAGGGCCCTGTGGTATACGATATTGTTTCTGGAGATGAAAAGGGTAAGCTCTTCATTTGAAAAGTGCTGCAGAGCACTTAGCCTTTGGATTGTTTCTTCTGTTCCTTTGCATTTATCTCAGTTCTACGGATGTTAATACTGTATGTGTGTCAACCTGAGGTACACATTTGATATGGGTCAAGTGTGGGCACCTGATTGAATTTCTGTCAGATTACCTGGAGCCACATGATATGGAGCTGACTGCACCAGCTCTGTGCTTTCTTATGTTTGCTACAGAAAGACTAGATGTCCCCTGATCAGGCATAAAGTTAAGGTGCCTGGAGAAAGAATACCTAATTCATCATAAACAGTAGAAAAACTAACTCGGCAATATTTTCTTAACAAATGTGAATGTCTTGAGGAAGTTTACATGGGATTGAGTGGATCAGTGCTTTGTCATGTGTCTTTATTTACTAAACAGAGAGCGGATTTTACTGTATTGTCAAACATAGTCACTTTGTATTTCTTTTTTGTAAAGTGTCTTGTATGAAGTTGTGGTCTCCTTGAAGTTATTTGCAGAATTCCTTATCCTCAGTAAGAACAGGACTTCATTTGAAGTAAAACAATTTCTGACTGAAATAGGAATAAACTGACCATTTCAGAGGAAGACCACGTGACTAGAGAGCGGTGGAGTGAACTTCTTCCCTTTGGTTCCCACTTGAGCTTCTGAATTACTTGGTTTTGTGAATTACAGCCCTGGGTAGAGCTGACATTCTCATAAATCCATGTTGAATTTTATTTTGTTCTTTGAAAAAAGCTGTAGTGTGCAATATCCGTATGGATATAGTTTGCATTGAAGGGTTCATATCTTCAGTTTTAACTAATAAAATCATAAACATAATAATTTCTGTTTTCCTTAAACAGGATATTTCATAATCGATTCATCCACTGGCATCATAAGAACAAGAAAGGATTTGAAAGTGGAAGATTTTCCAGTAATTTTCAATGTGCGAGCAACAGATTTATCTAGGGCTAGTGTATTTAATGAAGTTCCTGTGAATGTACAAGTTATTGATGAAAATGATTACCCTCCAGTTTTCCCATCCTCTCTACTAGAAGAAAGATTGGAAGAGGTAAGAAAATTTCATCCACACTGAATAACAACAACAAAAATCCTCAAAATAATAATATCATCTTTTGATCAGTATACAAGTAAATGTTTTAGAACTGGACAGCCTTGCCATTCTGTTCTGTTCTGACATTATGTTTTAGGGTTTATTTCAAGCTAAAAATCCCCATACACAAAGAAAATGGTCTCGAACTGTGGACATATTGAAGGAAAAGTGAATCTTTTCCTAATAAGGGTCTCCCCGAAGGAAAAACAGGAAATCCATTGTGCTTATTTGTACACAGGGAATATTCATGTGAATTTAAAATCTAGTGGATATGCTGGACACCTTAATAGGCTCTTACTCAGCCTTTTGTAAGGGAGCTTCACACAGAGAAGTAGCAGGCTAAAGTCTCTAATTTAGCCATGTTTCTCCTCTTGCTCATGCACAATCTGCTGTGATTCTTCCTGACACAAAATATTCAGTGGAAGAAAGCAATCCAGATTTCAGTCTGTGGCTGTTACATTATGACAGCCTACAAAAGCAGCCACAGCATTTAGTTATGCAAAAGCATGTAGATCAACATTTTACTCTTGAATTTTCAAACAACACTTCTCACACTTTAATCTGCTAGCTGTTTAAAAAAAAAAAAGGGAGCACATTGATCATGTTTCTGGGTTTTATAGTGCATACCTTGCCTTTGAGATTCCCAGCTGATTCACACACATTCTCTTTAACAGCCGCAACTGATTTCAAATCTAGTCCATTTCTAACATTGAGCTAAATAAAGGTTTAATTATTATAATTTTTACTATTCCCAAGTAGTTTAATGGAGAAGAGTTAGAATCGCATTTCCCAACCTTTAAAAATTTCTTTCTATGTGAAATATTTACACAGTAGGATTTGCTGGATGCTCTGTTTTCAAGGAATTGCAGCTAACCAGTCTCTGACAGCCTCAGTCTGTTCTTCATCCGCAGAATTTACCCACTGTTCCCATTGTCCAGCTGAAGGCTCAAGATAATGATATAGGTAGAAATGGACAGCTAACATATGGCATTCTTAATGGAGCCAGCCTAAAATTCAGGATAGATGAAGCAACTGGAATTTTGTATTCCACGTCCTACTTTGATTATGAAGAGGAACCTACGGAGTACCAGGTTTGCTTTAGATTTCTGAAGTCTTCATTGTTCAGAATTCTTTGTTTCCCTTGGATAACAGGTGACACTTTTGTTTAGCTTGATATTGCTTGAACATTTTATGCATCGTCTTGGACTATGAGCATCTCAAGATTTGAAACATTATTAAAGCAAGACACTACTTTTAAACTATAATGAAATTCAAGCAAGGCTCATTGTTCACCTATCTGACTAACTCTGAAACACTTCAGCACATGAATAGTGAACTTCACAATGGCAGCTCATGTATTCAGTGCTCTCTGTCCTTGATCTGTGCTGGACTGAGGTCTTGCAGATGCGGTTCTTAGTTAATCATCTCTGGTGCTGCCATATGATCTTATTTTGCTTCAAGCAGAAATACTGGTGAATTTGTTGGTTCTATACAGAAAGACTTTTTTATTGAACAAATAAGTCAATTATAAGTTTATTGATTACTTAAGTTTTCCATAATAATTTTGAGGTGAATTCAGAATTTGACTTTACATTTCTAAGAATCCTCTGAAGTTTAAAATTCACCAATATTTTTTAATTCTTATTGTAGGGTTTCTCATTACCAATAATTGTGTGACTTACAGGTTGTGATATATGCTGAAGATGATGGAATCCCTGAGAAGAAAAGAGGTTACTGCACAGTTGTCATAAAGATCATTGATGTTAATGACTGGCCCCCTGTCTTTGATCCGGTGCCTGAATTCAGTGTAAATGAAAACGCGCCTGTAGGATTCGTAGTTGGAAAAATCACAGCAACAGATGGTGACACGGGAGACAATGCCTTCATTCTATACAGCCTTGCAGGTAACAAGGCATTCCCTCACTCCCCTGCACCAACTGGCACTTTGTTGTCTATAATGTTATGAGTGTAGTGTTCTCTGTGTTAACTCCTAACCCCTTTCCCCATAAGCCAAGAAGGTTCACTTTCACCTGGCTTGGTATTTTAGAAATATATGCTCGTACAGCTTTCAAACTGAGTAGGAACTTCTTTTGCAGAAACTATAAATTGTTGTGCTTTTAATCATACCCTTAGTTCTGTTAAAAATCAGCTTTTAAAAAAAATCTGTAGCTACTCAACTGCCATAGCTGCAATCATCAGGAGTAAATTTGATGGGGGGGGGGTGCGTGAATATGCCTGTAGCTCTCTTGAATGAGGAGTAAGAGTCTAGGACCTCATGCCTTGTAGAAGTCATTGTGCCTGCAAGAGGTATTAAATGCTGGTAAGTTAGGCCTCTCCTCAGCCTGTGGACTGTGACTGTTTCACAGCTAGAAGGAGCAGGTGTCAATGGTGTCACAAGTGTGTCAGGGACCTGATTCACTGTTGAGGGCTGCTGGAGAGCTGTTGTCCTCACCCATGTGCTAGACACCTTTACCTGTGCAGCAGTCGTGCCACAAGAGACAGCAGGTCACCTACCCTGCTACCTCACGTCTTCATCCAGTCTATTTATATAAAGTGCCTTCACATTAATTTTATGTTGGTGTGTCAGCTTGTGAACTGCAGTGACTGAGAGCTCCAATTTGTGCTTCCTGTCACATTTACCTGTGGTACAGTTGATAAGAGAACTCTTTTTGCTTCTGCCCCTAAATCTGACAGAGATGCAGCAGTTGAAATAGTTTTTAGTTGTATGGACCACCAAGAGCCATATGGATGCAGTTTTTTATGGTTTTAGTGTCTTTTATTTCCAATATGCATAAAGACTTTGAGGTGGCTTTGGACAAGGGTGGTCAAAAACAGTAAAAGCAACAGTCAGGCTTTTTGGCAGTCAAATTGATTTCTCTTCAGATCTCAGTCCACCTTCATTAGAGAGAGAATAAATTCAGTGACATCTCCTCTTGGAGATCTTCGCAGGAACACTATCTTGTTACAGTGCTTCCTGACTGTTGCAGCCAGCAAACATGAGACCAAACATACAGAAGGTCAGAGGACTGCAAAAGTGCCTTGGAACACCTCTAATCTCCTCTGAGTTGCACAGGCAATATTTCTAACAACATTTCCAAGCAACAATATTTCCATATATTCACCCCGGAACTCCGATGTGCTATTCATCATCATTTGTGTGCCTCAAGCACTATTACTTTTTGAGTGTGACAGATGTATCTGCAAAACTTGTTAACCTATTCTGTTGGCTCACATGTCAAATGCTCATTCACTCAAAATATTTTCTGGTTTTCTTCTATATTATCTAGATGATATGTAAAAAATTGTTTTAAGGAGCTGAAGTCAAAAATAAAAATATAATTTTAAGAGTGTAGGTAATGATGTGCTTCTAAGATGTATTCATAATGCTTCTTTAAACGTATCTCAGATGATGGAGGAAACATGTTTGAAATAGATGGAATACATGGCAACATTAAAATAAAGAACTCTCCAGACTATGAAACCATGAATAAATACAGTCTTACAGTGAATGCAGTCAACAACAAATCTGCCCCTTTCTACCAGGTAAAAGACCATTATTGTAATGAACAGTGACTCTTCTATTCAGAGTGGATTTTGAGCTAGTGGGAGGGAGATTCATCAGAAACATTTATTGTGTGGAATAAATTAGTCACTAATCAACATTGAGGGTCAGGCTTTTGCAACCTTTGTCTATGTGTAGCAGTAATATACTCAGTAATTAGCTGAAAGACTTCAAAATCATGCATGGTAGAAATTGCCCCCAAATTGTTTGCAGACCAGGCTGTGCTGGGAACTGGAATTATTGCCTCCTGCTATTAGTGCTGTAAGTGCTATGATTATTTGTTGTGGGAGAAAAAGTAATTTTCAGCAAATAGTTCTAGTTCTGCTGTTTTTCTTTTGTTTGAAAAGATATTACACGTTTATTTAACAGAACTAGAACATGTTTGGTTCCCTTCCCTGCAGCTGGCAGCAGCAGTAGGATGTGCTGGCTTCCTAAACACCACCTGTTCTTACTCATTCTGGTGCCTTGCAAGAAGTAGAATTCTACCGCAGCACTGAATTCCTACTTCTGTTGTATTAAAATCCTTCAGTGATCTCTGATGTTGAGCTACCAAAATTAAACCTAACATAATATTTTGCTACAGCATTTTCAAAGTCTAATTTATACTTTGTTGTATATGCAAATAACAAAAAAATATTGCTAATTAAGATGTTCTAAATATTCTAAAATGTGTGAAACCATTTTGTTTTCTAGGCAGCTACTCATGTCACTGTTCTAGTGATTGATGTGAATGATAATGCTCCATTATTTGCTCAGAATTCCTATTCTGCTTCTATAAACATGATTAATCCTGTAGGTACTCATGTCATAACTGTGAGCGCTACTGACAAAGATCAGGTAACTACTCCTTGTTTGGTTTTTGGCACTGCTTTAAGCTGCAGTCCAAATGTATTTTCCTCTGTTTTCCAAGCATAAAATACCAAAGGTAGCAGAAAGTGAATTCTGGTTGACTAACAGCACCAGGAATTGGAAATTAGGACTTTTAATGTTTCTGCCTTGATGCTGATGTACTTCCTGTCTTTGAACATGTTTCTTCAGCTATGTTTGCCTTATTTTTTCCACTTATTATATATGGAGTTGTACCAGTCTTTCAGAAGTATACAGTGACTAATAGCAATTTAGTGTCTCTGAAGTTATTTGAACTTCTGAAGGAGAATCATCTGTAAAAGCTTAAACATCATCTAGCTGATTGAACATGGGAATGTCTGCTTACCAAATGCCTCTGAAGTGAGGTACCCCAGCTAATTTTCTCTGTCCCCATTTTTAGAAGTAATTTTGTTTTGATATATCTGTACTGCACCCATCAAGCAGTATCCAGGCACTAGCAGAGATATCCAGGAGTCAACCAGATCACCATGACAATGTCACTACCAATTACATAGTTTAAAAGATAAAACATCCAGAAATGACAACAAAATAGGTGTAGCAGGTATTTCACAGATAATTTTTGTTAAAAATAGCTGCAGCTGTGGCATATTGCTGCAAATGATCTAATGCCCCCCCCTTTTTTTAATCATCCTTCTTAATGATTTTATTTAAAAAGTGAAATTGCCTGCGAAAGTTGATGGGTAGACTTTGTGAGATACACATCGTGACCCTAATGAAACTCATCCTTCAGATGCCTTGCAGAAGACCTCACCCTCCTTATGCCATCCTTTCTAGGGCAGAGTCCAGCACTGAAATTATAAGACTTTGTTTATATTCCTCCCTGTTCCTGAAGTAATTATAAATCCACAGATTATTTGGTGATAACATGAAAAGAACAGGTAGAGTTTGAATCTGCTGCTGCAGAGCAATGGAAGAACAGAAGATGAAGTTTTTCAGAAATGCAGAGCAAGGTGCAACAGAGCCAACCCTAAGGGTTTGTCAAAAGGGCTTGTCTCAGGGAAGTGAAGTGACATGCATAGAGTAAAGTGTGCCTGGTTCTGTGGCAGGCAAGAATAGGCTTACCCTTCTAGCAGTGGGAGGCTGTGCTTCTCCTCGGGGTGCGAAAGGGGACTTTGGCTTATTCTTGTCGACATCACACCTTTAGGTGACTCTTTCAGTAGTCTGACTTCCTGCTCTACACATGTCCTTAATTTCTTTTTGTTAGAGGTCTTTTATTATTTTCACATTTTTACTGTGTAACTAGTCAACTGCTTGTGACTTTTCTTCTGTTTTGTGTGTTTTCTGGCACCCATCCTGCTATAGCTAACCCCAAGTTTTCATTCTTGAAATAAATTCACCATTCTCAAAAAAAATTCACTAGAGACATTTAGACGTTGCCAAAACTCTTGTTTCAGTGTTTTTCCTGCCCTTCAAAATGCACTCCCAATGTATGTATCTATGGGAATTATTCTGGAACAACAAAAGTAATTTGGGGAAGGTGGGAGGCTCTCACCATTGGTGCTTTCCTCTGCTGATGTAGCTCTTGTGTTACAGCTTAAGCACAGTTTTCTCTCATTATTTAAAATGTCTGTCTGTTATGTAAAATAGCATTCTGTCCATTTAAGCATGAAAACACTGAGATTCCAGTGAGTCCCTGGGTGGGGGGCACTTGAGGCACTGAAATAACATAGTCCTGCAAGCAATGTGTACATGAAGTTGTGTTCCTTTCCTGATAGGGACAAAATGGCCTTATTGAGTACTACCTCCTCCCTGATCAAAACCTCAGCCCATTCTTCCTGATAGAAAATGTGAATGAGGGGAAAATAATTACAACTGGAAACCTGTCTAGATTTGGAGAGATCCATTTAACGGTGATGGCTAAGGACAAAGGCTCTCCATCTTTAAATGACACTGCTGTGATTGCTCTGAATGTGGTTGACAACCGTCCATTTGTTCCTCGGTTTAATGAGAGTGAAATCAGGTGAGGCTTTCATTTTAAGTTATGTAAAACTGGTATGTATTCTCCAGGTAGTGGAAAACACAGTAAGGTTGAAAATTGAAGCTCATTTTCATATTTTTCTATGCAGAGGGGGTTCTATGGAGGTGGTGTGGTTTGGTTTGGTTTGTTGGGTTTTTTTTAAACAAAATGTCCAGGGAATTCTACTATGCTAGTGGTTCTGTGAATGAGATGAGAGGCATCACCTTTTATTTCTTTATCGTGCAGCTTGCATAAGCCAGACTCTTTGTCCCTTTCCTCTTGCACACTAATAAAATATTCCTCCTTAGCCTTGACTCAAGTATAAACAAATGCCTGGCTAGAAAAGCAAGGCTTGCACTGCACTTTGAAAGTCAGTGAGTGCTAACAAACAAGAGGGGAGGGGGCAGGATTTTCCACAGTGAATGCACTCTTAAAGAGTTAAATTTCAAAGCCTACCAGTGCAGCAACAACTGGGAATTTTAACACTGCGATTTCTCATTTATTTTCTCTATTAGCGTTTCTATTTCAGAAAATACAGGAGTGGATTATTTAATTTATGCTTTTACTGTGGTTGAAACATTAGGAAAATTACTTGAGTATACAGTCATATCTGGCAATGATAAAGGTGAGTACTAATTCTCTTAGAAGTTAAAATGGCTAAGGTAACAGAATAACCTGCCTTTTGTGTGGCAGGTGTTGCTGTATGTAAATGAGGATAAAAAAAGGATAAAAAACTGTGTCATTTTTGTGAAAAAAGAAAGTATGCAACGAATTTCTTTTGCAGCTCTTCAGCATGGACTCTGTTAATCATCTGTGGCTAAAGAGGTGTTGGTAACTTGCTAGAAAATGGGGTTCTTGTAGTCTTAAGTTAGGATAATTTGCAGGCTGGGGGAGCCAAAATAGAAGTTGTTGTTAGCAAGCAGCTTCCTCCCTGACAGTCACTTTTAGTCTATGATTTCCTTGCTCTTGCACCTATGTCGGGGTGTTTACCTCCTCCATCTTTTGCAGCTGTGTTGCAACTCCATTTGGTGCACAAAAAAAAATAAAATAAAATAAAAAAAAAATTAGAAACCGAGACAAAAGTTGGAAATCAGTGAAAAAGGAGTTATGCAACAAGAAGATGCAATTCTTTTTTCCAAGTATGTTGCTTTTTTACATGTTTAAGGCCTGTTTCATCTGGGATGCCTCTGCCAGTGGAAGTGTTGCATTTCACTTTCTTAAGAGCAGAGGACCCATGGAAACAACCTAGGAGGAGCTAAGGCACAGGAGGTAGGAGGGATACCAGTGAACTGGTAGCTGTAACAACGAAGGGGCATGTTCTCCCTCTTAGGTCATTTCAGATTGGATCCAAAAAGCGGTCAGCTGAGAACAGCAATTAATTTGAACTACGAGGAGGTCTCTCAATATGTGATTTTAATTGAAGTGAATGAAAAGCTCTCATCTGCCGCACAAGTCCAGCGTTCAGGTAACTTTCTGCTTAAAAGGGTGCTCCAACTTAAACCAGGGCCAATGAACACTGTACACGATGAACTTCTGTATTTGCATCCCAATGTAGGAATCATGATTCTCTTCAACTGAAATGTCTGTCACCTTTTGCCTGCTCTTGCTGAAGCCCCAGGAGGAGTGAGAGCGAGCTCCTCTTGGCACATCACTGCTGTGTTCCCTTTCTCCTTCTTCTTCCTCACATGCAGCAGACACACTGCTGTAAAGCTGCAGCTTTACCCAGTCTTTAAAAGTTGTGCTTTGGTGGTGTTTGCTGTTGCAGTTAACTTGTGTTTGTTTGATAGGCCTGCTTTCTCCGAACCTGGCGATCCTGACAATCTCAGTGCAGGACGCAAATGAAGAGCCAGCATTTCTGAATAATGGCTACTCTGCTCGGATACCAAACTCTGTGCCATACAAGTACCCAGTGATTACAGTTCAGGTAGAGTATTTTTCTGTGTTCTTCCTGAGGATAGAAATCTTCTGAAAAATTTGGATTTCTCCCACAGTTAAACTAGGTTAAAGGAGCCATTAAATCTCATGAAAGCTTGAGGTGGATTCTGCCTATCATCCAGATTTAACATAACGCTGGTGAGGGATGGGGTGTTTGGGAACTGTTCCATACTTGTCTGAGCAGGGGGTCTGTCAGAGGAGCTATACAGGCTGTTCTGACCCATGCTGCTGTTATGGATTACATACTGCACAAACTACAGTTGTCTCTTTGGCACCGTTCTGCTTTGTTATATATCATACACAAAAAGGAAATGAATTACAAAATGGAGCAGTTCTTCTTTTTTTCAAAGTCGGGAGTTATCCATCTGTTCTAGCCCGATCCTTTTATGCTTATAGCTGTAGAATCCTCCAGTCTTTACGGTAAATATATTTCCCCTTCTATACCCGTGGTCTGATTTGGATAGTTTGTGCCCCACTTTTAGTGCAAAGAGAAAAAATAGGACAGCACTATCCTCCTAGAATACTCCAGTCTTACAAATAGAAACTGCAGAGCTTAATGACTGAAGAGCAATGTGCAGCCTGAAAGCCACAGGCTGAGTTTCACAAGTCCCCTTTTTTAAATGCAGGCTGTGGATCCAGATTCAGGAGACAATGGCCTTCTGCTGTACAGCTTCGTGAATAATCAAATGAACGAATTTGACATTGATAAAAAGACGGGGCAGATTTTTACAGTTTCCCTAGCAGGAAAGACTGGAACATATTATCTGGAAATCCAAGCATCAGACCAAGGCACAAGAAGACTCACAGCCCGGACAAAAGTCAACGTAAGGGAGATTGCTATATATAGTCCTGATCTGCTTCCATGTCAAAACTCTGTGTACGTGAGAGGGGTAGGTTTGGTAAGGGACAAAAAAATTACCTAAGACCAGATAGTGACACTATCAGATACACCAGTATTTACTGTGTGCTTTCAGGACAGAGTTAGGTGGTTGCTGTTTCCATTGACATATATAAATATTTTCACATGAAGACTGACTTTTGGAGAACAATTATTTTATATCAGAGGGGAGGTTTTTGGGTTCTGTTGTAAATTTTTTTGAAGGTCAATCTATGAGAGGGTTAAATGCCTTAGAAAAATCTTACATGGGATTTATTTATTTTTATTAGGTAACCGTTGATTCCAGTTCCAGTAACAACATTGTGATGGTGGCACTTAATCAGAAGATCAATGTTGTTGACAGAAACGTTGCTGAATTAAAAAGGTATTTTTGAAACTGTGAAGCTTATTCTGATCTAATACGTGGCAACAAATTTAGAGTCCCTTTGAGATAGGGCCTGACATCTACAGGGGAGGTGATACAGCCACTGCCCATGAAAAGCTAGGCCTTCAACTAGGCGTAGTTCAGAATTTTGAGGGAATTCACAGGTAACCACTAGTTTTTACCTGGTAAGGCTTTGGCCTGAGCTGACAAATGTCAAGGAGGTGGTTGGCCTAGATGATTTTGAGGTCTCTTCCCACCTCAATGTTTCTGTGATTTTTTTTTTTTTTTAACAGCCTAGGATAAAGTTATTCATGGATAGTAGGCCCAAGATACAAATGTGGGGAACAGGATAGAAGCCACAAACCAAACCCACCTTTGATACAGATGAAAAATCCTCCTTGTGACAAAGAAGCTCTGCTGCTGAAGGATGTCTCAGCCTTATGGTGCCAGGGGATTACCTAGTGATGTGTGGATGGCCACACTGCAATTAAAAATGCATTTGGGCCTTTCAGGCGTGGTAATGAATAATTTTGTTTGATTATACATGAACATATATTTACACTGGAAATCCTGATCCCGTGGTTTTGAGGGGAAAGCACTTTGAAGGCTGGGAAAATGAGTTTGTGATGTTGACACTATTGTGGCACCAGTTTCTCATTGGTAAAAAATGAAACGGAAACTGTAGAGATGCTCTGCTGCTTTGGTCGAAGCAGCTGATGCTCTTTGCTATCAGAACGATGGGTTAACTGGGCCGTTGGTCTGATCCAGCATGAAAGTCTTTCTGTGGAAAAGGAGGCAACACTGAGTATTATGAGGCTGGATTTCCCTTCTCCTCCCCTTAGCTGTTTATCATACTCTCTAGATATCACTGCCCGTATTTATAAAAACTAACGTTAAGCAGGAAATGAGCCGTATGTTGCTTTGAGAAGCGTGACTGAATATCAGATACACTATGCAACACTGGTTATGAAATCTAGGTATGAGGGCTCATTAACCCTTCCTTTCTCTAATTATTCAGATAGGCTAATGGCACCTACCTAAGAACTTTCAGGCTATGCACAAAAGTTACATAGCTTCTACTAATGAAAAGCATCTTTGCTTACTGGTCGTAGACAAAGACTGTTTTGTTTGTTTGTTTTCTTCTGATACTCAATCACTCAATGATATTGGGCAAAGAGCATAATTCCCTTGCTGATGATAATCCTGCATTTTACATGCTTAGATTAAAATACTAAATACCTGTGAAGTGTTGTATTAAATACTTTCCTATCATTTAATTTCCAGAGTAAAAGAATTTGTCATTGCCCAGTTAATTTAAAATGTTTTCCTAATGTGATGGCAGGGTCCTGTCAGATCAACTTGCTTGGAATGTATACGTCATTCATGTTTATTCCAATGAGCTTGGAAGAAAAGCAAGAAGCAGCACTGATGTAACCTATGTAGAAATTACTGCGTTTGACAAGGCAAACCAGGAAGTATCTGCAGAAGATGTAAAAAGGTCTGTATGCCACAGTCTGTCTTGTGGGTGTCAGAGCTAGGCAGCTAGGTTTTGTTTCCTTTTATGATATTATTAATGTCTGGGAATGGACGGGTTTAGTTTATCTGAGACTTATCTCAAGGATTAGATGGAATTTTTAAAACTCAGAAAGCTTTTATTATTTATTGAAATAATGACTTTGTCAAAAACATGAATAAGGCTGTTTAATTATGCAAAATATAATTAAGTCAGTTTTATAGAAAACGAAACAGAAAGAATAGCATTCAAATAGCTATTGCCTTCAGAACTGCAGAAAGTTGATTAGAAACTTGCATTTTAGGTGTATTTTACATTTGTCTCATGACGTGACAGTGGTATGAATGCGTATTTATATAAGCCTTCTGTGGAGGGCAAGCTGCTAGTTAAACACACAATTTCTAGACTCAACACCTCTCTCAAGCTAGTGATAGTACTAATGGAGCCTGTGGCCATAGGAAGCGCTCTGCATGGAGGAACCTTTTCCTCTGAGAAAAGCACTGTTGGTACCTGTAAGACTATATGTGGCTGCCTTGATGTGGATTTAGAGGCCACTGACCTCTCCAGTTTTCTGAACTTTGCAGTGTTTTCATTCCTAAGGACCAGGGCCAGTTGCTAGAAAACGGAGAATCTCCAGAAAAGGTCTTGGTGGACCAGGGAGTGGTAGCCTGTTACTTTCTTCACTGCTCTTCAAGCCAAAACAAAGGTCTGATAAATCATCAGCATTTTACTCTTCCATCTTCAGAAAATTTAGGGAGCAGAAGAGTAACATTGAGATAGAACTGGAGAAAATATTTTCAGCAACTGTTACTGCTGCCATAGAAGAGGGTCCCGCAGACGCATCGACTCCTGAGCTCATTTCGACGATCGTGCTGGGTGTTCTGCTGGCCTGCACCCTCATCGCCTTCCTGACTTACGTAGCCCTTGTTATAAAAAAGAAAAGGTAAGAATTGTTTGACTTTAGCGATGTAATGTAGACTACAACTAATAAGTTTACTTGAAATGTCAACTTGAAAAATACTTTGCTGATGAATGACTGATATTTGTGTGGGGTATTGCCAGAGATTTGCTCTAAATCAGAATGTCTGGTGTTGTGCTGTAGATACGAGACACGCTACACAGAACTGAGGGTTCCTTCTTGTGTTTGTCACGCAGCAACAGCGGAAACAAATACTTCTAAAGACCGAAATGGGGATTGCAGAAATGTTGCTGCTGAAGAGGGGTATGGGTAGCTGTAATATACTCACATAAGTCTTCTCTAACCCTATGGATGCTGAAATCAAGGGAGGTTTTTCTGCTAACTTCGGTGGCAGCGGGACCACACAGCAGAAGAAAACATACTTCCAAGAAGGCAGTGGGTGTTTACCCTGCTACCATTACAGGAAAATAGGAAATACTCAAAACTAATCCCCAGAATCATACTGAAAATGGATGTTTTATAGTAAACTTATGACACAAATACGTCACGCTCTGTTGGTAAAACAACTGTAAAGCCAGTCTTCAAAAAGAAGTAACTATTTTCATGTATTTCTCCTTTTCAGAAAGCATGGCAAACAGAGTTTGATTAAGCAGCAACATGAAATCGTGGCGGGAATTGATAATCCGTCTGTCGTTGACATAAATGGAAGTCTGCAAAGCTTAGGGGAACAAGAGCACACACAAAATGTGTAAGTAGCATGCTGATGTTACAGATTTGTTAAAAAAATAGGGTATCAGAAGATGTGGTTCTAGTTTATTCTGGTACCACAGGATTTTCCTTGCATTTTTCACTAGTGTATAGGTCGATTTTTAAGAACCTTTACAATTATAAGTTAAAATGTACATTTGAAGGACACTAATACCTTTTAATCTTGTCTCAAAAATTCCAAATGCAAATTCATACATATTCTTAAGAAAATTGTTAAGAATTATAAGAATTTCCTTATGCAGGAAAAAAAACAACCCAAAACATTCAGGATAAAAGCGGCTACTTAACCCTGGGTAAAACCCCAGTAATTTTGAGATCAGTGTATGTGCCACTCTCAGTCTTAGGGTAAGATTTTTGTCACATAACACCTTGAGTGTGTAAATAGTTACGAATTCTCTCTCTTTCAGGAAAACTGAAACAATAGCATTTAGCAACATGGGAGGAGGTGACGCTGTCCAAGCCGAGGTTCAGACTGATGAAAAATGCAATTACCTGGAGACATTAGATTGCAGCAGCAAACGTTCAGAAAATGTAGCTGAACAAGCTGCTGAACCTCACAATGTAGGAGCTGGGCTCGCTGCAGAATTCACAACAAAACAGGTAATTAGTATTTCAATTGCAAAGAATGGTATGAACCAAATTTCAATATTAGTCATCAAATAACTGGAAGAATTATTAAAAAAACCCCTAGTGATGGAACTAAAAAAAAAATCTTATATGGAGTAAGGGAGATCTTTGAGAAAGAGCTGTAGTTTTTTTCCCTGCTTAAAAGGAGGACAATTTTGTGATCCAAATAAAAAGTGATTCTCTTCCATCTTTTACAGAATGTGGACAGTAAAGGGTTCTCAGGTGCTGCTCCTAAAACTCGCAGCTTTGAAAACTAGGCTTTCTGTGTGAGCTTCCAGTTGTCAAAGTTATACAGCTTTTACTGCTTAGAATTCATGCACACCATTTGTAGCTTTCTGCTTCATCTGCTTTATGTTTTCTTGCAGGATTGCCTTCTGACAGATACAAATCAAGAGTCAGCTCTTTCTTTAGCACCTGATCCCACTACACACACTTCTGAAAAAGAACTGAAAGGAGTAAAATTTTCAGAAGTGGCCGTAATTTTGGACGCAGAGTCTGAAGATGATGAGCCTGATGATAACGATGTATCTTTTCAGTAATGGGAATGCTTGATGAAGAAAACTGTTAGGAAAACTCACTGCTTATTGGAACAGTACAAAATGAGCATTAAGAATACGGGAATGCTATCCTGATTTTAATTCCTGCTCCTCTTCTTCTTTATGCTGAGAAAGAGGGACTAGAATGAAACTAAGCAGTAGGCTAGGAGGGCTGCAGATCCCTTGTAATGTAAAGTAACCCTTACTTTCCTAGGAGCGGGTGCCATTTTAAAGTGTATTAAATTAAAAAATAAAAGAGCAAGACAATAAAACCAATTCCAGCCACGGTGTCTTGTCATTATTTTGAGATGAGCTGTTTGTTTATTTTTTACATCTATTTATTTATTTTCTAACTTGCCCTGGGGGTTAGTTTTTAAAAAGCAGTGGCTATCATTTCCTAGTCCGAGGGCAGCCCCCGCAGGAGAAACTTTCGACCTGGACCCTGCACCTTCTCCCAGAGGTGCCAAGGGGGCACAAGTGAGAAAGGGATCCCGGCAGCAGGGCCGGAGCGGCACGGGGCTGCCGCCTCCCGCCGCCTCTCTCCCTCCCTCCCCGCGAAGGGTGTGCGGGGTGGTGAGGAGAGGAAGGGCGGCGCGGCCTCGCCTTCCTCCTCCTCCTCCGGCGGCGGGGAGAGAGGGACGAACGGGGGAGGGGAAGTTTCTGGCACCTTCTGGCTAGGTCGCCGGCGGGCGGAAGCGGTAGGGTTGCCGGCGGAGGCGGGCGCGGCGGCGGCGGGGAGCGGCGGCCGGGCCGTGCCGGGGGTCAGCGCCATGGCCAAGTGGGGCCAGGGGGACCCCCGTTGGATCGTGGAGGAGCGCGCGGACGCCACCAACGTCAACAACTGGCACTGGTGAGGGGCGGCGCGCGGCGCGGCCGTTAGTGGGGCCTGCGCGCGGGGCTGCGGCGGGCTCCCTGAGGCGGCGGCGGCGGGAGGAGGAGAAGAGGAGAGGACACGGCACCTTGTCGCGTCACCCTTTTAATGCCCCCTCTTCCTAACGTCCCCCCTCTTCCCGGCCCAGGACGGAGCGGGACGCGACCAGCTGGTCGAAGAGCAAGCTGAAGGAGGTGCTGGTGGGGCTGGTGGTGGAGGGCGAGGCCGGGCGTTGCGAGATCAGCGACCTGAAACACGTGGAAGGCGAAGCGTCCTGCAACAGCCGCAAAGGAAAACTGATTATCTTCTACGAGTGGAACCTGCGCCTCAGCTGGAAAGGTACCGGGCGGCCGTGGGGGGAAGGCTGTGAGCGGACAAGCACGGCGGGGACAGGGACACCTGCCTGCTCCGGGCCGCGGGGAGGGGCGGTGAGGCGATGCCTTGCCCGGGCTCCTCAGGGGCGTTTGCCGGGGGCTAGCGGCGTTTCCCCTGGCTCAGGGCACCTCTGGCAGCGAGGAGCCATCCAGTCTGCGGCAGGAGAGGCTCCCCGGGCTTGCTGGGCTTGTCCTGGGGAAAAGGGGAGCAGGGACCGGGGACCCAGCATATTTCAGGTTGCGCGGGGAGATGTGTGCTCTTAGGAGTTGCCTTCGAGTTTTTCGTGGTCTTCTGTAAAGCTGTTTCTGCTGTTTTGCTTTGCGAGATCGGGAGTGATTGCTTTGGAAAGTAAACTGTCTCCTTTGGGTTGGAAAAACAGGAATATTTGAGTGAGCTGCAGTGAATCAAAATTGCAGGGAGATTGCAGGAGTCACACGGGCCTGAAATGTAATAAATACTTATTTTTTTTATAATCTTGAAATGCTAGCTTGCCTTTCTTTTCCCGTTCACCCAGGGGTTTTTTTGGTACTCTGTGCATTTCTTAGCCTTTTTTATAGTATATTGGCGTAGTATTACTTACCTGGCTTTGACAGAAGTAGACGCTTTATTGTGGAGAGATACATAGTGCTTGCAACGGTGTGCTGAGGTGGTGTAGTTTCCTGGTGTGCACAAACTGCAATTAGATGTGTAATGCCTGTTGACAGCAGGAAACAGGAGAACGTGAGCGTAAAAGTGCAGATGTTTCAAAAACTTAGTATAGTTTAAACTGAAGATAATGAATTATGTGAGGAAAAAAATATTTAGTGGGAATAAGAAAGCTAGAAATACTTTTTGATTGTTTGGGATAAGAGGGGCTGTGCCTGTGCAGTTTTGTTGTGCTGCGTCTGCTCGCAACCCTGGCTCCCCGAGGTTCATCCTCTGCTGCGCTCATCCTGTGGTATCTCGTTACTTACAGACCAACCTGATAACGTAGTTGTCTTTTGGTAATGTCAGGGAATTCTTTCCGTTTGTTGGATGCCTAAAACTAGATGGCAGACTGTGGAGCATCTCTTGCATGGATGTAAGAAGCAGGAAGAGCTGATAAAAGCCTCCTCCACGGGAAATTGCAAGTGGATATTGTAATGCTAAATGATGTTCCTCCCCAAAATTCCATACTTATTTCTGAGGCCTTAGTTGTTACTGTAGGAGGGAATACCAAGGGCTATACTTAATTTTCTTTTCTTAATTTCTGTGCCTCAAACCAGGATGGCAGTTAGTCCCTGGATCAGTGTTTGGGGTGAAGCTGTTGGTCACTCCACGGGGCCGTTGGTGTTGTGCACGGCTCCTTTTCATGGTGTCCCTTCTGGTGCAGTTCCTCAGGACTGTGTTTTTCCTGGTTTGGCTGAGTGGGACTTGAATGTTTAGTTTGATGCCGAGGCCGGTGCTTCTATTGGAGATTTGGAACTGAGGTCTGCTCTCGCAATAATAGGGGACCTAAAGAAGTAGTACCATTATTTATTTATTTTTGTTTGTGGTGATAGTTAACCGTTTTAAATGTTACAAGCGTGTTGTAAACTAAGAACATACAATTGTGATCGAAATGTTAACGGAGAGGAGAGCAAACTTTACACTCTGTTGTGCAGCTTAAGTAATTGTAGGCAGCTTTTTGATGTTTTTTTTTTTAAGATAAGCTAAAATCATCTAAGTTAAATAGCGGTTAATTTAGTTTTGTTAGGTTGTTTGTTTTATTGTGGTTTGTAAAGCTGAGAAACAGGCAGGTACAGTATTTTTTTATTTCTATACAAGTTCGAAATTGCTTTTCCTCTGTAGGGTCTGAATGCTTTGTAGTGTCTAACCATAGACAACTCGAACGATGCAGTAGGTACGGTGCTCAGTCCAGCGTTGCGCCGAGGCAAGGATGCGTTTGGGAACTTAGGTTTAAAGAAGGTTGCTACTACATAGTTAAATTCTGAGAGCTGGGGCTAGTGATTTTTCCTCTTAGTTTGATAGCCATCAGTGCGTTTTCTGAGAGAGCTACGTTACAAATTAGAAGTTAGAATGAACTGCTAAGAAAGCTATTTACTGTAATTAGTTCCTTCTAGAAATCTTCTAGGATAAGCAGGAGTTCAAGCTGTGATTAAGGTGTGGGTAGGTAAGGACACCATGATATATATCTTGAAATTTGCAGCCAATTTGGAAAGTCTGGTGTTGGAAAAACATTGCCCTTAGCAATGAAGATTGCTGAGCAACAAGAAAGTGAGGAACTGAGGGTACTTAATGTGACTGAAATTGAGCAAAATCGCTGTTCTGTCATTTGTTTGAAGATGTGTTGAGGATTTTAATGGATTACTCTTAAGTTGTGATGGAAGCTTGGTAAACACACGCATGTCCTTTTAAAAATTAGGTGTTGAAACTTAGGTATTTCAACAGTGGGTTTATAGGTAGGTCTTTGAGACATGTGCTTTTACTAGTAATTTTCTGAAATGCTGGATTGTCAGAAAATGATAAATAATTCTTACGTCTGTTATTGGAGTCCCGTGGGATTCAAACGAATAATTTGATTGTCTGATAAAAAGGTAATTGCTTTGCTTACATTGCAGCGATACTACAAATACAGAACTGTACCAGTGTTCCACCTCTGGGATGTTGAACACCCAGTTCTGGTGTTTAACTGGTTAGACTCTGCTGTCTGACATAAATACCATTTGCAGTAATCCTTTGGAGAAGCAGTTTTTTAAAGGGGGAAAAAATAATCTCTTTACTGTTTTCATGAATGTAAATTTGTTGTCAGGCATGTGTTGTTTGGGAATCTTTATCTTAAGAGTTGTGAAAATTGTTAATAAAATGAGCTGAATGGATAGAAGTCAGGTTTGTGTCTTGCTCCTAAAAAACTTCTTTCTGGCATGCTTGTGCTTCCTTTTTGGGGAGAGTAGGTGCAAATCACATTGGCTTTACTGTCTGCAAAGACAATGTTGCGTGGGTTCGCCTGGGCTAATCCTGGAGCTGCAGCCATCTCAATTTCCTCTACTGCATATGATTTGTGGTGTGCCCAGGAGTGTTTTAGGGGTATGAATAACTAGTTAATGTGGCTTCGTACTTGAGCTAACAGGTTCTGGGAGACTTTGAGAAGCTCAAGAGAGGTCTGCTAGCGTAGCCTTTCCCTGTGTGGATGTGGTCATTTGCTTCTGGACTATCTGACTTTGCATATTGCACTGTGCTTTGTTGACTTAGATCCCGACTAGGACGGGATCTTTGTACTGTACTTTGTGTATAACCTTCACTGGCTCTTGCTGATAAACATCTGAGCATTTGTGTTCTTCCCTGTGTTCTTGCCCTGTAGCACTTGAGGTTATGTCAGTGCATAGTGCCCCCTGTATGCAGTGGTGGTCGTTTCTGGGTACTAATTAACAACGATGAAAGACAAGTGGTGTTCAGTAGCTGGCTGTAGCCAGCTCCTTTGAAGGTGAGACAATCCAAAGAAATGTTAGCGTTCTACCTTCCTGCTGTTTCTCCTTTTGCAGTCACGTGTAACACTGGGTTGTTGGTACTGCGGAGGTTCGCTGACAGAGCGCTAAAGCCTGGTGTTGTGTTCTGTATGTTTTGGCAACTAAGCTGATAAAGCAGTATGAAGGTAACTGGAGTTGGGGCAGACCTCCATGTTTCTGATATGCTTTCTAAAGAGATTTTAACATGATCTACATCATGAAATAGTTTAAATAACTAAATGCTTTTGCAGTGCAAGGGGGAAGAGTCTTCAGTTTAATGAAAAAAAGACAAAAAAAGACCTGAAATTCAAACTTTTCACTGGCAGGTCCAAGGCAAAGTAGCACAGTGCAGGTTTCACCGCCCAGAGCGTGTTTGTAGAGCTGTGAGGTTAGTGACGGTGGATGGGCCTTTGCCCAGAAGGATGCAGAAGCAGAGCATTGTTTCTGTTCTTGCAAAGTCTCTCTAGTATGTACAGGAATTCCTGGCAGTTCGCAGTAAAGCTGTTAAGAGTAAGAATGAGAGTTCTGAAAAATTTGCATGTGAAGTTTCCTGTTTTTAAAAAAATAGTACACTCGTCCACTATATGTGCATATGTGTTACAGCAGCTTACCTGTGCGTTGGGAGCCTTTCAGATGCACGAGAGGGAATAGTTCACATCGTAGGGAGCTCCTAAAGAAAGGCCAGATGAGTTTAGGGGAAGAGGAGGTTATTTTTCCCCTACCCCCTTTCAGATTCTCATCCTGCCTAAGTCGCTGTAAGCGTCGAGCGGAGGAAGGGTAGCGCGGGGCGTGCTGGGCGAGGTGAGCTGTGTGCCTGTGTGCCTCTCAGTGCATCGTACGGAGAAGCTGAGAACCTGAGAGGGGTTGACAGTCCAAGTACTGGGCCACGTTTGAGACTTCCGGGTGCTGGTTAGTTCCCTTGCGTCAGGTTCTAGGCAACTTGCCTCAAGTAACACTTTTGTACAGTTGACTTTCAAGCATAAAACTCTTGCTATGGGGGAAATAGTTTTTAATAATGCATTTAAGAATTCATTATGTTAATACAGGTACAGTGAAAGAGTCTGGTGAGAAACATAAGGGATCTGTTGAAATTCCTAACCTGTCAGAAGAAAATGAGGTAGATGATACAGAGGTAGGTGTGAAATACTGATATGGCTATATAGGTTCAGATTCTTATATAAAGCATTAATCAACATATAGGCATCATATTTTGATTTATCCTATGATTAAGGGGGATAACTATCTTAGCTAGTTTATTTCATGTATTTGGTGGCTTTTTTTTGTTTGGTCTTTATTTATTTTTTTATACTTGCAATAATGACTTTTCTCTGTTCTCACATTTATCTACTAGGAATGTGCACTGTTTTCTTTGATAATTATTGTTTGTGACAATATAGTAACTACAAATTTGAGAAGAACTCTGCTTGTTCTAGTCTTAAAAAAGAACACAGAACCTCCCCTAAAAAAACCTAGTAACTTTTAGGACTCTCCTTGTTGGTTGTATCGCAGCTGATGCTGTGGCTTCCACAGATTCCTTACTCTCTGCTGTGTCAGAGGCACCTCTGTTCATACCTGAGGAACTTGACAAAGCTGCTGTGGAGATGAGATACTGCATTTCTTTAAGGCAAAATTTTTTAGCAAAGAAAGGATAAACTGAGAAGATAATGAACTTGAATTTGCAGCTGTCCTCTGAACATAGTAAACAAAGCCAAAATACTTCCTTTGTTGCCAGAACCCAAAAGGCTCATGGTTAGATGATGCCTCTTACATCTTGTAATTTTTCTGTTTCTAGATAAACATTAGCAAAAAGAAAGGGGAAGGGGATGTTCTGAAGGACCTTATGAGAACTGAAGGAACCACAAAAGTCAGAGAGGCCCTGAGAGATTATCTGAAAGCACTTAAAACAGGTAAATTAAACCACCGTGCTAGGTATGTTTCGATGCAGTTTGGCAATATAGTGAGAAGTCACTGGGCTTGTGTGGTTTCTGTTTTTAACTGTCACCTGCTGAGAGGAAATGAATTAGTCCTCCCAGTCAAAACCTGTACAGCGTCAGGACGTTTCTGTAGTGCCCCAGGGCATGTTGGGTGACGTGCACTGACCACAGAGATCACTGGGGGGGCCTGTGGGCTGACCGGCTGGCAAAGCAACGCCCAACTGTCAACTGGTTGGTTTTCTGGTGTTCTCTTCAGAAGTTCACAGAGAGGGTGCATTCCGTAATGGGGAGATGTTATTAATTTAGGGTCAGATAACTTTCAGAAGCCTTTCTTTTTTAAGGAAAATTGCTTTTAGGTTTTGTTGCCAATAAAAACATATGGGTAAGGTGGGGAGACTGGATTGGACTTTTATGCCCTGTTCTGTGCTCTCATTCTACACGGTTTTACCCATTCTTCACAGTCTTGGCCAGCAATTTTCATTACATATCTCAGTGTCAAGGTGGTTGTACAGCTCAATTTCATACTGCAAAGTGCTTTTCTTCTTTATTTCAGAGTTTACCTTGGGGATGATTCTTCCAACCAAAGCCACTCTTGGTCAGGAGCTGCCTACTGAGCAAAAACTAAGTGTGAACACTGTGCAAGTATGTTGGCTTAAAGTGTTCTAGGAGTGTATTTTTACCATAGATGTAGTCCCTGCAGATTTTTGTAAGGTAACAATTACATTTTTGTGTTGTTACCTGCAAAAGTGAAAGCCTTTGGGGTGGAACTGCCACCTCATTGCTTTGATCAGGGCCTGTAATAAGAAATGACCAATCGCAGACCCTGGGCACTCACTCACAAGTTTTTCACTTAATTTCGTGAATCCTGATTAATGGTACTGTTAAATAAATACGGCAACGTTGTGTGATTAATCTCTGTTGACAACTCAGTATGTTCCAGGATGCACAAGTAAGAGCAATCCTGACATTTGATCTTGCACTCATTCATGTTCTGATTTTTTGTGGGTTTTGTTTTTTAATTTTTTTTGCTTTGCAGGATTCTGTTCCACCAGAGTCTTTGACAATAGTTGGTGTAAAAATTCCAACAGTGAAGATACTGATGAGAGAAAACTTCAACTCCCCAGCAGATGAACTTTATCGCATCTTCACAACTAAGGAAGTAAGTGCTACTTTCAATATTAAGTATATGCACATGATATAGGAAGACAAGTAGTAAGTGTATGTAAAAACACCCACATTTGTTTATATTGAAATGGTTGTGTGAGTAGTTAATAAAAGTGACACTTTCACAGTGTCAAGTACAGATACTACTCTGTAAGTACATTAAAAGGAGATCTGTGGCCATCCAGAAATGGCTTTGTGAGCTAGCTGTTCCTCCTAACTTCACCAAGTATTTGTAATTCTAAACATCACCATTGGCTCTTGCAAGTTTTTCTGAATAGCATCTCCTTTTAAGCCACCATTTCAGTGGTGATCAGGCAAAAGGAGCTGGCAGTTGCTGAAGCCGTGTGTTTGGTCTCTTGCTCTTGAGAACAAAGCGTAGGGAGGTGACCTCCCTGACAGGTGTCATGTTCTAGAAGGTGGCATTTTACCTCTTAATGAGAGCCAGTTGTTACCTTAATGAAAAGTCAACTAAAGCTGCATCTTTGTGTAGTTCATGGGCAGCTCTGTCAGAGTCTTTTGCTACTTAGAAACAGTTTAGCTTTTTTATGTAGGTTCTTGTCATTCAGGAGCCTGAAGGGCTCAGTAAAAGCACTGTTGTTTATCCATGGCTTACAGGTTAATTAGATTAATTATTGGATGTGATGATTCTATTGCTTATAGGATACAAAATATAAAAGCACTAATTTTGGGTTTGTGTTCTTTAAAAGAGCCGGTCCTGGTATCAGAGAACTTTAAATAGCAATCCCAGCACTACCAGGGGGAAGGAATAATGGCTCTCAGCAGCTCTTGTGCACCTTCTTAGAGTGCTGTTCTGTCCCCTCTTTTCTAAAGCTATTAACAGCCAGTAGCATCTATGTATATTATATGTGTATGTATGGATGTATTTTGACCACTCCCCTCGTAGATGGCCAGAGTCTTTGCATCTACCCTTCCAGCTTTCTCAACATTGATACTCTTATTCTGTCACCCCACTGGCCCCAGCTGCCACCACAGAGCTCAGTAAAATTACAAGCCTGGTTAGTGCTTAAAGCCTCTTGCATGTTTTACAGTTTAATTAATCTCTTCAGCAAATGCCTCTGTCTCACAGCACAGTGTGTTACGTATCGGTCTAGCTGTGTAGGTAACAGACGTGTCCTCTGTTCTTTTGTTTGGTAGTTGGTACAGAAGTTTTCTAAGTGTCCGGCTGTGATTGAAGCTGAGAAAGGAGGCAAACTTCAGATGTTTGGTGGCCGTGTCAGCGGTGAATACGCAGAATTGGTAAAAAACAACTTGGCACTGAAAAACAGAGGTGGGGTGGGGATGTTAGCTTCTTGTCTGAGCCAAAAAGTAGCATAGAGTTCTGACATTTCAGCCTCTCTAATGCATATTGAGTTCCTCTGTTTCAAAGACCAAAAAACTGCTGTGTGTTGTGATTTTTTTTCTTCCCTGTCCAAAGGGGAGGCACTGACTATACCTGATAACCTGCAGTAGGGAAATTATCTTTTTACAAGGAGGAGTGGGAAAAAGTGGGTTGAAGGTTTGTCTCCCAGATCCTGAACAGCTGCTCTTCTCCTTGTAAAAGTGGAGGAAGGAGTGCTCTTCTGTTCTCTTCAGGCCAGGGTTCCATTCTTGCCAGCTGAGTGAGGGCATGAGCAAAATGCCCGTTTTGAAACTCCATTTTCACAGTTGCCAAGCTTTGGCCCCTGCTGGGGACCCTTATGGCCATCCTGTAAGTGTCCCTGGGAGGTGACAGTTGGATAATTCCAAGACAATAGAAGAGCATTCCTTCCTCCACTTCTACAAGAAAAGGAGGAGCTGATCAGGAGTTTGTGTTTAGTAACGAGTCAGCCTGACCTGACCTTTTCCCATAAAGAACACAAAACAGTGGACTGGAGCAAGCTGCTGAGAACAGTTTATTTAAAACCCCCAATCTTTGTATTGTTTATACAGGTGTCTGCTGTTATCTTAGAGAATGCACCTCGCAGTTGTCAGGGGAGAGTTAGCATTGAGTGGTTGTAGTGTGAATGTCTCCAACACTAATGGGGAGAACCTTCTTATCTCCTTACAGGTGCCAAGCCAAAGACTTGTCCTGAAGTGGAGATGTAGAAGTTGGCCTGATGGTGAGTCTTCTTGAGGACCTCTAAGAGAGGCCTACACTTGGTAGGGAGAAAGAGCAGATGGTTGACAAGTCTTGCAAACCAGCAGCTCACATAGTCTTTGTTCCTTGGAGAATGAACAGCCTGATGTCCAGAGCAGATGTGTCCTCTGTGAGGAGAGGCTTCGATTAGACACAGGCAAAAGCAGACAGGAAGTGAGCTGCAATGACTGTAATCCCTGAAAGAAACCACTTTATTGAAATGTGGTATGTTTTTTCCTCCAGAACATTATGCCATGGTCACCTTGACATTCAAGGATGGGGCTGCTCAAACAGAACTGCAGGTAGACTGCAAAGGAGTTCCCATTTCTCATGAAGACAGTACCAGACAATGCTGGAAGAAGCAGTATTTTGAAGAAATACATCTTTTACTGCAGCAATCCAAAGACAACATGGAATGATAACAGTGCAGAGTTTTGTTAGGGCATTACTTTTTATATACTTTGTTACCATTTGGTTTTCTAAAAAAAGTAATTTATTTGGGGGAAGAATAAAGACCCACCTCTATGATACTGTATATAATTTAAGCATTATTTATGCATTTTTAGTGAATGAGGTGGTAAAGCAGACTAAGTACAAACAGCTTTCCATGGGGAAACTCGTGTCTGTTCTATGTTCTGCTCACCTGCAACTTCACTTCAGAGAGTACATGCTGATTCAGCTGCAGCGAAGTACCACCAGCGTAGGTAGGTAAGCTACGCAAATCAACAGGAAGCATTTGCAGTTCTTTCATATTCAGTGTGTCAAGGGGCAAAACTACGTCCCCCTCAGGGGACTGGGTTCCCACTGGAGGTGAACTGAAAGGGATTATGAAACTGCTGGTACATTAGCTCTTGCAAGAAATAGAGGGGATGTAGTTTAGAGCCCCTTTAAATCCTTCTTAGGATTGCATTAACTATGGACTGAATTTGCTTCTAACTCCATAGACAGTTGTAGAGAAAAAGAATAATGCCACGTAACTCTGGTTGGTATGATGGCTACCACAATTAAGTCTGCATGCGCTGCGCGCCCTTACTTTACCTCCATGCGAAATTCATTTTGGAAGAAACAGACAGTAAGCACACTTTCCTTTATCAATGCTGTAAACCTTCCCCTTAAATAATTTCTGGCCCTCTGCAATTCTGTAGCGCAGATTCAAGGGAGCAACTGTTTGCTAGAGAAATCAGACAAGGGCGTCACTGGAATTTTGCAAGTAAAGAATTGTTAACTCATAATTAAACTGCATGGAGGTTAGCAGGTATAGCTTAATTCTCAAATGCTTTATAAACAGTGACTGAATTAAATATGCAGTTTGAAACAAATTGACCAAAAAAGGGCAGACTGCCTTTGGAAAACATGGTTGGCTCAATAAAATACATGATTTTACATGCAATTTATTTTCTCCATTAACTGATACTGCCATGCTAAACAACTCTATAGCAGTTGAGTCCTGTATGTTTTATTTTTACAGGATGCCAACATATGGCAACCTTACACCACACAAACTTCCATCGTCCAGAATAGACAGCTGTGCTGCTCTTTTCCACAGATGAGGCTTCCCTGAGAAGTTTGCAGTCGGCCGTCCCCGCTGAACCTGGGTGAGGTTTGTTGCAGTAACTAGAACATGCACCTCACAGCGACGGGATGGAGGCGCAGCTGGGTTACCGAGGGTTCAGGGCTTGTGTTTTAGGTGGCCAGGTAGAGGGTGGGGAACAGCCCCTTGAGACGTGTCATTTTTTAACCACCTTTCTTTTTCTGAATGCTCAAAACTTCAGTTTCCTTTTTAGACAGATCTTCAAGGACAAATACACAAAAATGATTTAGATAATTGGTTGGCAAAGGGACAACCTTTAGATAGAGGAAAAAAAAGTGTCTGTGGTTAAGACAAGAGATGGGGCTAAGCAGTTTTGTGTGTACACGATGTAAGAGACTCTGTGACAATTCATATTTGAGGGTAGGCTGTTAGTATCTGATCACAGTTTTCTGCACAGTGTATTCTAGAGCCCTAGCAGTACTCTGGGAGGGAAGTACGCCTCACCAGTGTGCCCTCCTGACTAAAATCCTCTTCCATCTTAGGCTCACAAGTGCCCATACTTGTATGTTTTGCTAGTGTGAATTTTCTCATCTCCTTCCACTAGGAGGAGTAATCAATCGGACCAATTGTTAATCATCACTGTTGAAAGATGAAGTGACGTATTTGTGTTTCCAGCATCACACCACTCCCAGGAGTGGGATGGGCAAAACCCCCAGAAAACTCTGCAGCTGTTGCTCAGAGGTCTGAGCTTGTGCAAGGAGGAACAGCCCCAGCTGGCCCTCACTTCCTCTTTAAGGAAAGCATCGTGAATTCAAGAGGACATGTATTTTTTCAGTGTTCCTTCTTGTTCCCTCATGCCTGTGCAGCTGTAAGATTGATAATACCTACAAGATTTCTTAAAGTTGTTAAGTACCTACCTTTTTTTGATCCTGCTTGTAGGCCAGCCTGGTGTCAGAAACAGGCAGACAGCTTTCACACACAAAAGCAGCCCCCCATTGTCCCTGCGGGCAAATTAAAAAGGACACTTTTTCATTCTGCTTCACCAGCATTCCTGTGCTCTTCCCATCTTCACTGTACATGCTGGAACTTAGCTGACATTAGTATTATATTGCTGACCTGAAAGTTCAATTTCTGCACCCTGTTATTTTGGAATTGAGAAAGAAACAGAAGTTCCTTTTACTGGTAGCGGGCAGCTTCAGGGGGCTTTCTAGCACCATTCGCCTGCCGTAGAGGAAAGGAGGCAATCGTCAGCTTAGAGAGGGAAAACAATTTATTCTCGAGCACTAAAGTTTCTCATAGACTGTCCTAGAATTTATCAAACCAAAGAACATTAAACTACTAGTTATCCTGAACACTTGAGCTGGCTGGAGCAGAGTTAGGAATCATCTATCATTTGCTAATAGTATGATGATAGTCATATGATACGATCACATATAATGACATTAGATGATAAATGGCATTTATTTTCTAAATCAGTTCCTGTGAAGAATTCCCTATCCTAAAATTCTCCCAGTAAAATGAGAAAAGACTAAGAGTAGAGACAGCGTTAGGGAGTTTGTGGGAAACAGGCTCAAATTTACTGGAATTCAAGTGTTCTAAAGAGACTCGAGCACAGATGACCTTCCAGGGAGAGCAAGCTGTGTGAAAGGAGTAATAAAGCAGCAAGAAGACTTTTGACAATTTGGTTTATGATGTAGCGGTTTCATAGTGTAGTAAGATTCTGGACAATGACCTGGTCTCTCAGAAAGCCAGAAGGAAAAACATTTACACGTGAAAGACAAGATTTGCAAGACTAGAGCCAAAAATCAGTAGAGGATGGTCTTGACAAGTGTGACTCCAGGAGGCAGAGGCTGGCTCTTGAGGACAGTGGAGAAGATGGTATTGTAAAAGCTGAATTTTGAGGAGGTTAAATGGGAGGTGGGACATCCAGAAGGAAATACATAATTATATGAGAGGAGGGATGAGGCAGGAGTGAGAATAGAGAGCTTCGAGAGGCTGAGGAAGCCAGTTAAAGGTGGGGTTGTCAAAGACAGGAGTAGAAGAGCACGCCTGAGGGCAAAACATACAAACCAGAAAACTCTTGAAATAAGGGGAATGCTATGGAAGAAATCTTGACTTACAGAACATGTAAAATAAGGAACGCAGAAGATAAAGAAAGAGGTGTTAATAAGGACATGTAAGAGGGGACAAGTCTGTGCAGGTACTGCACAGTTTTGTTTAAAAAATACTGGGAAAAGGTTCTCAGCAAAAAATTGCAGGAATCCTCAAGGGGGAAACTGGAAGGTGATGTGAGAGAAGAGCAGTCAGAATAATTCTGGTCATCTTGACCCAATTTTTGAGCAAAATAACAGAAAAGCTATTATGACAGACAGTCCATTTAGAACTGCAGGACAGTGATGCAATGTGGTTTGCAGTATTTTGTCCAATTGGATCTAGCCTTTTGAAGAGGCTGCAGAGGGAGCTGGTGGCCTCACCTAGCTTGTATCTATGACACATGACCTACCACGTAAAGGTAGGTTGCTCAGAGAGCCACCACAACCCAACACACCCCATCGCTGCAGCGCAACACAGAATTGTAACTCTGACAGTCCTCCTTAGTGGAAAAATCATTATAAATTAACTTTTATTGGGACTCTAATAGCCAATTACATATTTGTGAGAAAATAATTGACAATAACATATGAAATTACTACTGCTAGCATTTGCAAATAACTTACACAGGTCTGGAGGAGAAAATACCCTAAAAATACCTCACGGGACCTAGTCAAGAGCCAGAGACCAGCTGACTGCAGAGGGGCTGGTGTTCATCTGGGAACATGGCAGAGGAAGAAGGGTGTATTTCCTCCTTCTGGATACTGCTTGTACTTGGTATACTTCAAAAGGGGGGGTTCAGCATAATGAGGAAATACACGACAAAAGACAGAATCCCGCTCCTTTGTAACAGAATTATGGTGTGATCTCTTGCTGTGTGAGAAGCTTGAAGCCAAGCATGTGCAATAGTTGAAAGGTGAGGTCAGGCAACATATGAAAGATCTGCTGCACATTTTTAATTAGAGTAATTAATTAACTGATTCTACTTACCAAAGGGTTAAAATGGCTGTTTTCCCTCGTAAAGATTTTTTGATTGATAATGGGAGTATCTCCCTGAAGACATCTTAATCTGACAGCAGATTAGTAGGCTTGGCAGGAGACTTGATAGATGAATTCTCATCTTCATTAGGTAGAAGTTTTGACCGGACCCTGCTGATGATTTCTCTGAAGTTACAATCTATAGAGAAGTTGCTGAAAGAGGGTAGTGAAATTATTCCTAAAGAGAGTGAAACATAATTATTTCATGTCCATATAATGAGGAGACCAACTTAAGCACTCACCAGTTATCAGTACAGTATTTGTCAATGCAGGAACAAAAGTGCTGAGAAAGGGGAACATAAAGTGTAAGCTTCAAATCAGACAAATTTTTAATTACAGAAGGTTAAAAAAAAAAGTATAAGAGGAGTCAGAAGAGCATCACATAAGACTTGTGGCAAAGCAGATGATGCTAAACTACATTCAATGGTAGACAGGATGAAGGAATTTGGAAGGAGAAAGGCTGAGATAGATATGTTATGGAGACAACAGAAAAACAAATGAGCTAAGCAACTAGAAAATGAAGCCAAAAATGGAGTTTAATCAGATATTAAAAGCAGTATCATTGACAATCCAAAAGATCACATAGGAAATGGATATCGCTCAGAAGTAACAGGACGAAAGGTGACAGGGCAAGGCGATAAAGGCATCCCAGCGTTTCAGGGGGCACGGCCAAGTGGAGTGGGCCCCAAGGGCAGCATGGGCAGAGGGACGAAAGGAAGTCAATCTGCAAATGGTGCATGAGAAAAACAACAACTAACGCAGGTTAAACTTAGAGAAATGAAGAGTTCTGCTGGCTTCTGATGGCACATTGTAACATCCTGAGGGAAAAAATAACCGCTAAGCCCTCTTAACCATGGGATGGAACATGCTCGCAAAGGAAACCAGAAAGGACTGGGCTTTACATCAGTTATATACATCAGATCATCAGTTCTCTCTGCAGCTGTTTCGCTTTTGAAGTTGTCTTTGATGAGAAATGCAAAGACAGAAGCAACATATTATAAACAAATGAAAAGTCATCACAATCAGTTTAATGAAGTGCACAGAATAGCAATTGATCATGTCAATAAAAATAAAACAATTAATTTTACATCAAGTGTGCTTTATTTCCTCCACAGGTATTCTGTTAAATAAAGCACCATATATATACTGCCAGGCCACAGCTAAAGAGGATTCTTTACAGAATCAAATTTCTTGTGGTTGTTTAGTATACAAGTAAACTTAATTTTGATAATAAGAACCACAGCGATCTGAGGCAATCTGCCTCTATTATAAGGTACAAAACTGGCACAGAGGACACCATATTATACACAGTAAAAATGTCATAAGTTTAAATTACATCATACAGGGCAAGGAGGCCCTATTCTCCCAGACAGCCATATTAAATGAAAGCCACTACAGTGAACTCTTAATTACATAAAACATATCCATTATTTGATTGCCCTTTAAGAAAGTGTACGGTAGATGCAAAAAAAAAATAAAATCTGGAGTTCTGCCTGACCAAGAATTAAGCATATAAATCTATCTTGCCATTCAAGCAGAGAGCACTGGACAAACTGAAGCACAAAACAGAAATAAGCAAAACTTATACAAACAGCATTTTGGGGGAAGAAGAAAAAAAAAAGGGGAAAAAAAAAAAAAAGAGACTTAAAAGCAGACATGCTCCATCTAATGTCAAGAAGCAGCTTGGTTTCCTTTCCCAGATATCCTTGTGACCACATGAATCGTAGACTCAATGGTCCTGCACAGGATGTCTAAAATGTCATGCTGCTGCATATGACTAAAAAGTCCTCTGGAATGGCCACAACCGATTGATAAACTAGTTTCGGGGTCCTGGGATGGTAAGGCTTGACCATCGCAGCTTCTCAAATCTGCAAGGTCAGATAAAACTGCTGAAATCGAAGTGGAAGGAAACTCCGAGTCCTCCTCAGCTCCAATGGAATCCTTGGAAGTCTGCAGGTCTTTAAATTCTTTGCATTCCTCAAATTTGCCATTTCCCGACTGCTCTTCTGTGTGCTGTGACCGCGTCGCTAACATTATGTCTTCTGAAAATGAAGATGGAACTTCCATTCTGTACTCTTTGACAGAACTGTTCTCAGGGGAAGGAGGATCTTGCTCCGTGCCTGGATCAATGATGGAAGAGTCCCGTGTCTCGTTATCCGAAGTGCTTGTTGGGGTCAGCGCCTCCCGGGGTTCAGTTTTTATGTCACTGATGCAGCTATCTACAGTGTGCTCCTCGTCGCTGCTGACACGGCGGCGCTTCACAGGCGTGGCTCCTTCATCATCTGTGAGGAAAAGGACAACTCCCTTAGGGAACACGCTCTGATTTCACACCGTACATCCAAGTCATAGGCCTTCCACAGGTTTATCCTTTTGCGTATTAAACACAGTACTTTATTAATTACTTATTTCCTTACAGAAAATTCATGTCATTGCCTAGAATTTTAGCACCATAGTAAAAAGAAAGTATTTCTTGCGTAGCATTGGCAATTGGAGCCAAGATAAGACCCGCCTTGCAGTGGTAAGAAAGCAACACATTGCATTCATGTTGTACAAGTTTGTGAAACCTTAGTTAGAGTGACACTATTATAGAAGGCAAACCTTTAGTTTTTCTTTCTTTGGCTTCTTGCTCTTGTAATGAGTTCCTCTGTTGTTGACAAGCTCTACATTTGTTTAAAAGCTCTTGTAAAGTTGGAATCAGGGCTGAATTGAGCTGCTTGGGAGTGTGCACTGAAAGCAGCAAGGCAAGTGCTCGGAGGTCCTAAAAATACAGAAGGAAACAAACAACTAGCCTTACTGCAAACTCGAATAATTCTACCCGGACAGATCCATGCAATAAGCAGAGGCTTCCACATGTTCTGAACATCCAAAAGATCAAATTCTAAATATACTTACACGACTGAAACTTCCCACTCACTACTAACAGGCTGACCTTAGTGTAGCTCTGTTCTAAGCAGATGACAATACTGTGCTGCTCACTGCAAGATGAAATCTTTGGCTGGGTTAGAACATATCTATGATTAACTCTACTGTGCTTTGCATTACAAATAGGCCACCTCTTGCAGCCTTATGGTCCCTGCCATCAGGTTGGGGCCAAGATGGAACGGAGCATTCTGGAGAGCTCAGACAGCTGCCCCATAAATTTACAACTCTCTTGTTGGTAAAGTTTGACATTTCCAGCCAGCCAGCCAAAGCGGCCTCCTATGCTCTCGCCAGGAGTCCAGCTTATCCACAAAGTAGCACTAACAACAATGCTTGTCTCTTTAGAACCTGACACATGGCACTGAAAACTTGCCAAAGAAAATCAGCTACTGGTATTTGAATGGCTTAAAGACGACTCACCCCATTTAAAGTAGAGCTTGCTTTGGAAATTTCAACTCTCTGGTTGCTGAAGTCAGAATCCAGGCTTTGATATTGATTTATTAGATTTGTAATTAGAGTATTGATTAAGTTGGCACAGTTTGCTTCAGAAAACACCTGCCCTTGGACCTGTGAAAATAACATTTAATTTCTTTTAAACCGCAGAAAAAAAAGGAGCTGTGCAAACAGTATCCCATACAGAAAGAGCATATATGACTGCATTTCTTGCAATAGGAATTACTGCTAAAAGACCACCTACCTTTAGAAGAAAGTGGGTCAGAAAGGTGTACACAACGTTGTTGTTCAGAAAGGTCCTTTCATCCATCAGAATACATTTTATATATTCTGCAAAAACTGGATCTTCACAGAGGAGCTTCACACAGTTCTTTGACATTGCAGACTGTGACGAGAGAGAGAAGACAGCAGTGTCAGCGCTCAAGTACCGCACTGCAGCGGCGTGCTCTGCAACCATTCTCTTGGCTGGAGATGCCTAACCAAGCCTGCCGATGGTCTTAATTCACACTGGACCATTCTTACTGATACAAACACTTCAGGCCTATCGGGGATTGGTACACTGTGCAGCTGTTATTTCACATCCTCCGTTGATGCGGTTTATTCCACAGGAATGCCAGTTTATCACAGTCGCCGTGTATGTGAAGGGCCGGTGTCTCCTAGCCCATGAGCCAACTACGGGGTCATCTTGAAGAGGTGCACAGTCCCCTCCTTGCAGCAGGCATGTGATGGTAATACCAGACCCAGAGCTCTCCCAGGTTTATTTCACCACACCAGCGTTTGCACTACATTAAAAACTGGAAATTCACAGGGACAGGAGGAAGTAGTTTTTGTGCCCCACCTAGGCTGCCACCCTGCCACTATTGCCACCTTTGTGAAGCTGCTGTCTAAGCTTTTGCCAGACTTGGGGTGTACTGGGACCAAGTGCAGGTTTTATCAGATGATGGGTAACGTAAGCAGAGGTGGTTTCTGTTCAAAATACATGCATTGTGAATGATCACTAGTTACAATTTACAGGTTTATCTGTTTCACATTAACTGTATTTTGCACGTATTTCCATTCCATTAGTTACCACACTTGCCGACTCTTACCTGCGTCTGACAAAGCTCGGTCCAAAGTTTGGGAAACAGCGCGAGATGAAGCGGCAAACCTTCATATGCTACTAGGACACCTGAAATTTTACGAGGAAAGGAGTTACGGTGTGAGAATTTTGCTGGAGATACTCATTCCTGGTAAAAGCAGTACCAAGACGCGTTATTTTTCAGTCAGACCACACTCTAAGCATTTTCTATAATCGTAACGACTGACCTATTGTCTGTGAAGGTTTTGCAGTACCTTCAGTAAATGCACGTATCCCTTCAGCACTGCCATGAAATGCAAAAACACTCAAGAGCTGGCTTTAGTTCTGAGATTGTCATCAGGTTATTTTATTACTATCTTACATTTTCAACTGGTCAGCTACAGCACAATTTAAAAAACCAACCCCCTCAGTGTGCCTGTGGAGAAGCAGCACATGGATGTAATGGGGCGTTTCCAGGCAGAATGCTCTCTCCTGCAGAGAACCAGCGGAATGGCTGGAGCAGTCAGGCAGAGAGAGCCATGAACATCATGCTCACACACCAGAAAAATAGGTTTACGTTGCGACAGGAAGAAACCCAAACACTGGTGGTAGCTACTGGCAGAGCTGAAACATGGATTGAGTACAAACTATACAACTGAGTGGTTATAAATGTAATTCAGTGTTGTGATGGTTCCCAAAAGGATGGAGTGAAATAAACCCAGGCCAGTACAACAGAGCCAGCGCTGTCTGTGGCTGGCTGGCTGGCCCTGTGTGCTTCAGGGCAGACTTCCCACTGATGCCATTGGCAGAGACGCCAAGGATTCAGAACTCGATCCAAAGTTAAACTGCCAAACCAAAAACCAAAATAGCTCCAGGGAGTCCTGTGTTACTGCAAGGAGACCAAATTCCCACTGACCGCCTCAGCGGCCACAGTCAGGTAGGTGAGACTGTACTATATTATACACATCATACAGTTTTGTGGATAAAAATAACGTCCAGAACAATTAATACAGCAAGTTTCACAAACTGCTTTTTCTGAAAAAGTCTGAATATAAAACTTAGCGGAGAAGCACTCACAGTTACCACAGAAAAAAAATAAATCCTTAGGCTGTTGAACCTTCATACTTACTCATTTTAACTAAAGTTTCAGTAAACTTTTCACAGTTGATTGCAACTCGACATAGTAGATGGATGAACTGATGATAAGAAAAGAAGTAGTCTAGCAGCATACGATCATAAACATCATCTTTGCCCTGAAGATTTAAGAGAGCTTCATTTAAACTACATAAGCAACTGCACAGTGACCAGATTTCCTAAGCATCTAGCTCAATGTTGCTGCGCTTCTTGCCCTAGCACATTTAATCAAATGCTACAGGAAAACATGACAGGAATTTCCAGGTCTACCCCAGGCCAGCTGTGTCTCCTCACCGAGCCCTTGGTCAGTGCAACAGTGGGATCGGAGGAGGGATGGCAAATGCAATTCCCCCACCCATAGAAATTTCTATTGTAGGATTCTGAATTGACAGACCAAGAAGATGCAATGCTGTGCTAATACTACATCTTCAAGATACAAGAAAAGAATGCAGTCATTTAAAAACATATATAGGTACCTAAATATATGTACACTACTGCTTCATAAATTATCATTTGTCAGTTACGATCTGTAGAAGTCAGAATTTTCTCAAAACTGAGCTTCACAAGCTTTCCAAGCAGCATTTTCAGTAATGTCTCCAATCAGATGATAATTTTACGCCAAGGGTTTTGTGTGCCAATATTGAGTATATTTTGAACATATACCCTTCAAATGGCATCAGCTTCTGTAAACCAGATAGCCGAAAGGAAATCTCAAAAACTCCAGCAAACAAATGCAATTTTATACAAACTCAACCAATGACAAGCATGTAAGCCCACAGGGAAATGTAACTCTGGATGTGGTTTTAGAGCTTTAAAAACCTTCCTGTTCTTAATGCACATGAATTAATTATCAAGTGTGAAATACCATGTCATGTATTATGAATGACAGTTTTTAAGTTGAAGTATTTACATTATGTAGTGCCACATCCATTACCTCCAGATTCACAACGGAAAAAAACCACTACAGATCATTTCTGACTCTATACATTGTTTAAAAAAAAAAATAATTGGTTACACTACAGTAACTTTGATGGTGCAAAAATATACACAGCATCATTCTTAAAGCTTTAAAAAAGAAGGGTTACTTACCCTACAGTAACCGTGCTTCTTCGAAATGTGTTGCCCACACAGATTCCCATCTACGTGCACATAGGCCCCATGTGCAGGAGATTGGATTCTTTCTGAATAGCAGTGTCCACTGGGGCTGTGCCTGCACCCAGTGTGTCCTTGCGACCACTGTACCTGAGGGCATAAGGGGTATGGCGGCTTCAACCACCACTCAATTCCTTCACCGATAAGAACCCCTATGACAGGACTCGGAGTTAGCACAGGAGGAGGACCACAGAATCTGTGTGGACAAAGCATCTTGAAGAACCACAGTTACTGTACAGCAAGTAACCAGTTTTCCTTCTTCAAATGATTGTCCATACATATTCCTTTTAGGGTGGGATTCACCTTACCTGACTTTAGCTATCTAAAATCTCATCACTTCAGTATTCCCTGCAGTCAATGGGGAGAGAAACGGACTCCTCCAGAGGAAGTCACCTTGCCCGGACTCGGGTGTCTAGGACAGGAAGGAGGGTAACTATTTATCTCCTCCCGAGGGCATCTGTTTATCGCCATTAACCACAGGAAGAGCTGGACGCTGACCTTTTAGATAGGCAAAGTTATGTGAGCTGAATCCCACCATTGCTGCAACTATAATAACGGGACGTGGCAAGTGACTACAAAGTAGCCCCACCAAAGCTGGCATCCCATCAGGAATCCCCCAGAAGGGAAAATGGAAAGCAAAAGACTGAAAGCCCTATATGGTATTTCAGGTACTGGTATTTTACCCAAACAATTACTAGATTATGCCTCAGTCCCGGCGGAACGGACTCCAATGAAACCTGGAGGATCTACTTAGCTGTCTGGTAATAATTCTTAACAGCCTCTGAAACCCATCTGGACAGTCCCTGGGCAGTTCCTGCATTGTCTTTATAAATGCCACAAACAGACTGAACAGCCACCAAAGTCTGTGGTTTGCTTTTTATCCGAGTACAAGGTTCAAACCCTTATCACGTCTGGAATATGAAGCTAGTGGTACCACCAAGGGCAGGGAAATGGTGCTTCTGGAGTGCACATCTAGAATGGAGTATATGAGGACAACACATCTTGAAGAAGAATTATACTTTGCTTACAAAGAAAACGTAAATGTGTTACGCTACAGGATTCTTGGAATACTTCTCAAAAAATGGGAAAACAATAGAGAAATAAGTATTTATAAGAGTATATGTTTACATACCTTGCTGGCTTCCACCATGGTAGGCAAGAGGCACATATTAAGTTCAGGGCGTGGAGGACGAATATTGCTTTTTCCCCCTATTAATTTCAAATTTTCACGACATGGAAAATAAGGTCCAAGAGACACTGTAGTATAAGTTAGGATAAAATAGGGATATATTAAAAAGGTCAATATTTGACATCAGCAAGGAACGCGATAGAGTAGCAATAGCGTAAGAGAACTTCAAAATACGATCACTGAAATACGTACTTGGGATATTACTGTGGTGGTATGTACAATGATTGTGCTGTAGAAATGGAACCAGAGTATGTAGGAAATCATGAGGACTTAAAAGTACAAGCTCCTTGAGGACATCTACAAACAAAAAGTTGTTTTTGCTATTACATATTGTTATTTCTTAACAGCAAACAGTTTAACTTCAGGCTCATGCACTTCCAAACTCTCTCTCACACCACTTTCACTGCCCTTTGTGTGCACCATGGAAGTCGCTCCACTGTGAATAGCACATCAAGTGAACCCCCTGCATCAGTCCAGAGTCCCTTCACCTCTGCACCTGGGAGACAACCTGCTCAGTGGTAGATCGACCACCAGTGAGGGGGGTGCCAGCTTGTAGGAAGCAGAAGCTCAGTAAAATTACCATCTTGCCGCCGCCTTAAACATATCAGGTTTGATGCCTGGAAAATGTCAACCAGCAGCAGTCAGGAGGACAATGAGAAAGGCACTCAAAGTCAGGGGAAAATCCATACAAATTACACACAAAAAAGGTAATTTGGACACAGGCAAAAAAACCCAACCAACCCAAACCAACAGTACTTAGGCCTTCATCAGCATGCATAAAAATGCAGATTATATCCATTAAATAATATTAAAACCTAAACTAGTAAAACCTCCAGACTTTTTTGAAATAGGGCTTCTAGTGCAAAAGAGACACCTATAATGTCAGTATCACAATTGAGAAAGGCAAATCCATTCTGTGCTACAAGCTATTGCACCCTTCTGAGGGGAGCATCAGTTAATATTTGAATTTTCACCTAAGATTTAGGACTTGATCGTAAGTGACCTGACACCTGAATTCATGAGTTAAGTCCTTAATCATGTCCCTTATCAGGCAGTGAACTGACTTCTCAAAATGGCTTTTTGTGCACACAGGCTGCACGCCTGGGGAAACAGAAATAGCAATTTTAACCTGACATAATCAAACTTACTTAGAATAGGAACAACGGCAATGCTGCTGCACTGACAATATTCATATCAACAATCCAAATCTGCACGGTATCTAGTGAGCAGCTGCACTGTCAAAAAGGGCATTCCAATTGCAAAGCAGGTAACTGCATAGAGCAGGTCCCTGCTGACTGCAGCTGTGCTGCCAGCACTTACCTATACAAGCGTTTCGTAGCTCGGGAGGGCTATAGGAATTCAGCAGAGTTAAAAGCTTATGGGCAAATTCAATGCGCTCCTGCCACTGAATGAGAGCTTGCTTCACATCTGCAAGGGCAACAGCAGGAGAAAGCTGGTCAGGTGATTTCTCAGAAGTTCATTAAATAAAGCATGGAATTTCAGTGCTGAAGAATCTCTTTTTCCTCCAGCATGCTTTAAATCAGCCTAGACATCTGCTAAATCTCACCGGTCTACTGCTACGAAATTTCCTTAAACTAGTTTTATAGTATGTCAATAAATAATTTAACAAATAGAGATTTAATAACTGTTAATAAACCTATCTCCTACTCTCTGGAAAGTTTTAAAACACAGATAATACTCAAGATAAAAGATTAAGTTTTGGGTCATGAAAATTAATTAAGAGACAACAAGCATTATCCTTGGCAAAGTTAGAATCAAACCTTTTCTTTGAAGATATGGACGTGTTGACTTAAGAACTGAAAGGAAAATGGACAGAAGTTCTACCAGGTCTCCAGTCACATGGCAAGCTGTGGCCTCGTGGTACATCATGTGCAATGTGTTAAAGGACTGCAAAATTAAAAAAAAAAAAAGCCAAAACTTTATTCTGCCAAATTAATGGACTCATTATCATTTCTATTTCTATCCTACAGGTACCACTTGGACATTTAATTCATTATCAAACAAGATGTATCAAAATATAAAGTGATAGATGCAATCACAAAATTACTCAAACATAACCATTAAATTAATCCATATACAAAATTACTAAAAGATTCATTTAATAAAAGGTTCTTAGAAAAGAAAGAAAAAAAAAAAGGAAAGAAAGAAAGAAAAAAGAAAAAAAAAGAAAAAGAAAAAAAAAAGAGGGGGGCACAAGATAAAGGGACAGAAAGAAAGAAGGAAAGGGTGAGAACAAATGAATGATCAGGTATCTTCTGTAACAACCACATGTAACTGTTGACCTGGATGTCTAATTTTGGCAACACTGACCAACAGGTAGTCTTGCATGGGGGGGTTCAACTGACACTTGCCTGTAGCCAAAAGGCTGATTTTTCTTTTTCTCACCTAATTAAAAACTAGAGTCACATTAATTTTTTATCATGTGCATGCCAGAGGGAAACTGAATTTATACAATGTATAACAAGTATCTACCACCCAGCTCCACTCAAGAAATGAGCATTTTTTGTGAGCACACCCAATACAACTTAGAGACACATTTAAAACCATCCTTAATTTGATTTCAAGGCAAAAGCTTGTATTAGTGTCTCAAAATAATTACGAAGTTTTCACACATTTATCTAAAATTCAATAAATAAAGCATAATTTGAGACATGGTGTTTTTATAGACCTGTAATCCCAAACTTTCTGTGCCAACATATGAAGTGATATTGGAGATGCATAAAGACAGATACGGGTATGTGAATTTAGGGAAAAAATGTGAAGACTAATAGAGCTGCTAGTAATTTTTCAAAATGCTGCTTAAGCACATTTGCTCTGCTGAATTATTTCTCCTTTTATAACTCCAATACCTTCTGGGCATCTGTGATTTTAACATTGGAAAAGAAAAGCAGCTCATTTCCAAATTCCAAAAAATCTATCACAAGATGAAAGAAAAGATATTTAATCTGCAGGGATCTTTTAAAGATAAACAGTAACGTCGTTCCCTCCAATGCCAACTCTTGATAGGCCATTTTTATCTTTCAGTGACGGGAGAAGACAGACGGCCAGCCCTGCTAAGAGGAAAACTTTCCTGGATGCCACAACGCCTCAACGCAGTATTTTTCACCACACAAAACACTTCTGGTGAACAAGTGAAAATGTAAGGCCTGGTAATTTCAAGCTCTAAAGCAACATTACTTTCATCTAATTTCTAGCACTGTTTTACATAGGGTAAATTGCATTTTACATTCTTTATAAACTTAATTATCCATCGTTAGTATGGATCAGCTGTTAAATAAGTTCCTTTTACACATATGCATGTGTGCATCTTGGTCTACTCCCAAGTTTCACTTATGAGAATAAAGTTACAGCTCAGTTCCTAACGTTTTAACCCAAGTTCACCAAATGTAAATATTTTCAAGACAAAAAGGAGCAGATATTCTAGAGTAATTAACTACAGTTAATTAATTAACAGGCTTACATTAATACAATGCTTCTGAATACTCAATTTTCAAACAGCACTGTAGTGCCTTCATTTTATTTTTTCTGAGCTTGTAATTCCAGCTTTTCCTATGACACCTTTTCTTGGAAAATGCAAACTAGTGGCATAAAAGAAGTTAAGAGAATTTTAATATAAACCATGTAAAAATGGGATTGGAATCAACCTCAAAGCATCACCTAATCCATCAACAAAACTACGTATCTCTGTATCCTTGACAGATGTTTGCTCCAAGTCCTCCTGACGACTTCCACTTGTGCTGGCTGACACAATCTATACCAATATCCCATCTACTGTACAGCTACAACTCTCCTCACACCATGCATTTCTACCAGTTTATCACCTCTCCCTGACTACACCATTCTACATATGACAAGAATTAACTGCATCTTATTTTTACACTTTCTCCAACGCATCCCAACAATCAAAAACTTTCTCCTCTCAACCTAATCTGTTGGAGGCTTTCCCTCCATCTTGAGAAGCAGGCAAACATTGTCCTGATGCTCTTTCTACTACTAAGTAATCTTATTAAAGAGGGCAGGGTTTGTTAACCTACCAAATCATTATTATCAACTAACCTGTTATCTTTATCCTGTATTAAGATTTGTCTTGCCTCAAATTTACTCACTTATCCTCCTACATTAGTGCTTAGACACACAAAACGTCTGGTAAATCTATTTTGACCTTCCTAGGACCCTTAAGATTTTAAGGTTTTACACGTGTGCCAGTACTTAACACATTTCATATGAAACAACTGAAAGCAAACACATTGTCAGGAAGGAAAGGATGACTTGATGAGAAAGCAAGATGTTTATTATAATTAATAACTATTTACCTCAGTCATGAGAATCAACCCTCTATTAAACACAACAAGAAGTCTGTCTTCATCAGATTCTAATAATATTCTGAAGGCACTAGGAAAAAAATCCAAACATTGAGAACACTGAAAAGGACTTCTCATAATTCATAAAAGTGCTTAAAATTGTTACGCTCATGCTATACTTTGCAAAAAGAATCACAGAACAAAGAAATCCCAAAAGAACGTAATTCTTCCCCTCATTCCCCCCCACTTTTTCATGCTTCTTATGTCAACTTCCTTTATGTCAACTTTATGTTAACAAAAGTAATTTATAAACAACCTTTACAGAAGTATTTCCCAAATAATGTCTGAAAAAATGCAGAAGAAAATAACATACCACGAAAGACAGAAGTTTATACTTGTCAAATGATGCCTTTAAATAAGTTCAGTTAAGCATATGTTTGGACTTTTACATGTAAACAAATACTTCTGTCAGAATAATTTATGCTTAGAGTGGAACAGAAAATGAAGGATTATGCTAATAAATGGTTCCTCTCAACACGAAATTTTCCAGAACGCTTGGGAAAAACTGGTGGTGCTGACAGCTGACTGTATGTAATCCCTTCAGGTAACACAGGTCATCTTTTCACAGCAGTGCTTCAGCACACCAACAGTTGCAATTAGAACCCCCAAACCTGGCCTACGTACACAGGTATGTTTCAGTGATACTGAAAATAACCAAGCGGCAGTGTCAAATGCGCTACCTAAGACTGGAATTTTTAAACTATTTGAAGATCTGATACAATACAACAATAACATTTCTGCCCCAAAATAAGAGATGTCAACAAGAGTAGTTGAAATACACGCTTTGCACATCTAGACTAATCATGGTAGGCTGAGAATGGAATTGCAGCTTAAATGCTGAATTAGAACATTGATTGATTGGGTTTTAGGTTGTTTTTCAAGGGCTCTACTGATGCAATTTTGTCATAGTGTTTCTTTCTGAACCCTAACAATCTACATCTGGTTTTACACCTATTTATTGTAAAATATTTGCTTAGTTTCTGACTTTTCAGCTGACAGAACATTCTAAAATAAATTATATTCCAAAATGATAGATTTTGGCAAAAAAAGAACTTGTGACTTTCTGTTTGCTTGCTTCTGATTAAAAGTATCCCCAAAACTTTTTCAAAGTTATCAAAATAATAACACTCATTTTTGGTGTACTTAACATCTGGCAAAATACAGCTTTTATTCAACCAGGATCAGATTCTTACACTACAAGTTCACTACTAACGTACCTTATTAAAGTAGTCCAACAAGACCGGCCGTCCAAGCAGCGCAGGTAACAGCTTATGGTAGTTTTCTTAAATTGCTTTATGTCTTCTACCTCTTCCTCTCTCATCTCTGGTCTCTGAGCTACAAACAGTTGCATGAGGTTAAACAGCTCTTCTACTGCCTAAAACAGACAAACATATTAGGTCAGACAAATCTCTCGCACTATGTGATTGTTTATATCTTTATTGTGTTATTTACTGTGTATTACTTCTGCTAAGTAACACAGAACAAACATATGTAAACTAATTTAGAGGGGAATACATTTTTGAGCATTACAGTGAGATTATAAAATGATTTTAACCTTCAATAATTAAAATTAAACAATTCTTGAAAACTAAACTTCTGATGGAGGAACTGTGGGTATTTCTTACCTATCTTGAATGCAGTTTGCTTTCAGCCTTCACTATTTACTGTGTAGATTAGGACACAGATATTTGAGATAACCAATCTGAACCTTAAATATCTGTTTTGATGTTTCCTGGCAGCACAGCTCAATGCCACCCCCCCTATATATATATATATATATGATAGAATCTGAAATCTTGATCCACGTGACCAAACTTCTTGTATTTCCTTAAGGAATGTAGGGGGTCGTCTACATGGTGCACAGGTATATGCATTCTCTGATGATAATAATATATTCCAAGTAAGAGAACTCAGAAAGCTGTTTATGCTAAAACTTGCTGAAGTCCTATATGCAGGGGAAACACTGAACGCAAGTCCCTTGCAGGTCAAAGTGGTACTTCTGAGGGGAGATGTGAACAATGAAAGCAGGACTACTCCCAGGACTGTTAGAGTATAAATTCACTCTGTGATCTGCACTAAACAGAACAGGACTCCACACATCCTCTTACTCTACATAGTAAAGGAAATCTTTGTATTCTTCCTGTCCTTGCGAACCCAGAAAGGACCCCAAAGCAGTATTCACTGAGTAATCATACAAAACGACATACTATGTCTCTTAAAAACTTCATAAGCCTGTTTTTTCACTCTTACACACAGACTATTTTTACTAGTATCAACTGTGAGTGTCAGTGCTGTAGGGACAGAGCAATCTGCAGTGTACCCACATTTGGCAGTAGGTACACAAGTGCTCCCAAGGTGAACGCCAGGCCATCCTCTGTTTGAATGAAACAAGCTTGGCCCTATCCCAGGAACTGAAAGTGAAGAAACTCACAAGGACTTGCTCCAACTTAAGTGTGTTAGAATGCAACACACTGTCTTGAGACCACCATTAAAGGCTATTCTTTGCTTCTTATGACTTGACTGGTGTACAGAATACTGAAGAACAGTGAAAGCATCAGTGTGTGCTCTCAACTGCTACGCAGCAAAGGAGAAAATCCAAAACAATCCCTCCACAAAGTGCAGTAATTGGATCTAAACGCATTATTAGTCACTTACACCAGGAAATCAAAATGTAATACTTTCACTGCTGGAGAGGTTAAATCAGTCTTTTCATCTCTTTCATTAAGAGAGACGTTCAGTAAGAGGGGAAATACCACCAATGAAACGGTATTTTTTGGCATCAGTCTACTTACTCCTGGGTACTGACTGGCGTGTGGTGTGAGATTCTTAAAGGCCCACTGGATATTCTGGTGAGAAGCCAACTGCCTGGTGAACGCCGGGGACTGCTCACAGCAGAGGCGCAGGATGCCGTAATAGGCGGGCAGCATCCCGCGGTTAAAGAGCACCACATCCTGATCGTCGTGGTCCGCGAGGATGTAATTGAAGGCAATGTTCTTCGTCACCACGGGATTCTGGACAATAAGGCGTACGTTCTCGGGGCAGTCGACGCACACGTTATACCAAAAAGACAGCAAAGCCTGTTTGTTGTGGTTGGTGGCTATAGCCGGCTCAGAAAGCTTAGGCTGGAAAAGGTTCCATAAGTCCATGAAGTAAGTAGAAAACATGAGTTTCTCAGTTTTTGAGATCAAACAGTATGTCATGAAACTGAAGTAGGGCACCAGTTTTGTAGTGCCATGAACAGCAGCATCAACATACAGCTTAGCTCTTGAAAGAAGCCCAAGAAGCACATTGTAGACTTGATGAAGAACTACTGTAGTATCTGGACTGAGAGGGAGATCTCGTGTAGGGATGTGCAAAGAGCGGGTTGATCGGAACATCTGACGGAAGGAATTGCTTGGAATAAGCGACACCAAGAGATAGGCTGCGGCTTCAAACAAAAACAAATTTGTTACACCTTTGAAAATGACATCCACACTTCACAACCATTTAAACAGAAGTCACATTACATTGTACATTGGTAACTTACATTTACATATTTCAAAGCACTTTACAGACTCTGGTACTACTATATTCACACTAGAGATGAAAAAAAAAGCCCAGAGTGGATAAGACTAGCACAAAGAACGGTATAGGTGGTGTTGACATTTGCTTTCAGGCCTTTTCACCCTCCATTCCTATCTGCTGCTTGGCTCCAACTGCTCTAACACATGCATGCCATCACACAAGTGCAAACCCAGATGTTTTCTATGACTAAACTGTGTACTGCTTGATCAAGACACCACTACCTCTTCAGAGATCTTTACAAGGAGAGTCTGTTGCAAAGCTGTAGTTCCAGTTTCCACATCTCCCTAAACCCCAGAAAATGTACGAAAGTTCAGTGTGACCCGTTACTGTGGAATCTCCTTTATAAAAAAAACATTTAGACACAGGAATGGATGAAAATGTGACCTGGCAATCTGGCAGTGTGACTCCTGGCAGAACAAACTAGAGAGCCCCAGGACACTCTGGAGCTGGGGAGAAGGACAGGCTGCTTCTCCTTGATCCACAAGTTCCACAACGGACTCAACTGAAGACTACTCTGTGAGGGGTGAAAGAAGAACACGTACTACTTCTACCTACAGTAGAGCTGTGATGGGCACTAAGGAAAACCTCTTTAACTCATTTTTCTTCTTTGAGTTTTCCTAGATCTTGTAGATTAACCACATAATTAACCTACTAATGTGTCATTCAAGTTAGGAGATCAAACTGCACTTTTTATCAAAAGCAGGTGGCATATCTTGATGAGGCACCACAGTTGCACTAACATTTTTAAATACAGCCATTCTAAAACAATTGGAAAAGGAAGAAAAGACAAACACCAGAGCATGTATTTCGTTTGTGACAGACATATCCCATGCACAGTAACTTGGTACAACAGCAGAACAATTTTCTTCAAATTAACTTACAAGTTCTCACTCTAGGATAGTTGTGTGCCAGAAGAAAACGTTCAACCCAGTTTTCCATATTTTGCAGCACCCAGCTGTGAGCTAGTTTATTCCGAGGTGTTTGGACAGCCAGCCAATCCAGGCACTGAGAGGGATTGTATTCAATGACCTGAAAGAAAAGTGGAAAAATGAAAAAGAATACATTAACCTTGATACTATGTACTGATTATATGAAGTAAAAAACACCCCAAACAAAAAAACAACCTAGAAAAATAATTACTAAGACTTCCAAATATATTTTCAGAATCACTTAGGGCTATCGAAGCACCTGCAGACTGAGGTACTCTGGCAGACAAATACAATCCATATTAAATTTCACTGGTTTGTGCTTCTGAATCTTGTTCAGAGCTTTTGAAAGTTCAATCTAAGTCCAGGCAGTTACTCGACTTCTCCCTTCTGTGCATTTTGAGATATTTAAGCACTGAAATGTTAAGCACTTAGAAAATGTAACAATCTTATCTGTATAAACAAATACTTTTGTTTGTTTGTTTGTTTGTTTTTAAATAGCTAACAAAACCTTAACACTGAATCTTCATTTTTAGACACGTTATATCAAAACCATAAACTGATATGCAAAGAGGTTCATACAGCTTCATGGTGAGGACAACGATTACAGTTTTTTATGAATATACAATTTCAAGGAATAAATTCATCTAGCACTTTTCAAAGGCAATTAAAAAGCCTCAGGAGTGGTGTTGGACTAATATCACAGCTCTACAGATAGTAAGACAGTTTCCTGTGCCTTTCTGGTCCTGGGTAGTTGAAAATTTACTGACATATTAGGCCACTAGATGCAATTTGCTCATTTGCTAGTTTATAAAAACTGTTTTCTTTTTACCTTGAGGACCAGGTGCCCAGACAAAAAAAAAGAAAAAAGAACTCTTAAGAAAGCACAGGCAGTAAATGCGTTGCTGAAGCTGTTCCAACTACTGTAATCCACCTGAAAAGTATGAGCAGCTGACATGACCAAAACTCTGCTTATAAAATTTTAATCTCAGTTTAAAAATAAACGCATTAAGAACAACCTCCTCCTTTTTTAGAAATGACAAACTGATCTGTCAAGTTCCCTTTATCATAGCCGGAGGGTATCTCCAAGAAAGAGACTATCATTGTTCAGTGTCTTCATAGCTCTACCACTTTTTAATGACTTCTAGAAACTGGAGTGGCTGCAAAAGTAGGTTTTACACCCTAAATCTGTCTATGCATTAACTACTGGGCCTCTCATTCCTGCAAACACCATTTCTACCTCTAGACCTGTGTCAACACAGTAAGGGTAATAATGCTGACAGCACCCAAGACTGAACAGCTGACTTCTAGTCTCCTGCTGAGATCAAGGACTCTGCCAACTCAGTTAAAAAGGCTCCTTCTCACTTAAGAATTGTGAGTGAGCAGGGTGCTGCACCACAGCAATTAACCACTAGATTCAATTTAGCACTGGTTTATGGGTTTAAAATGTTAATTAATCAGTATTTTACAGAGAACAAAAATGTCAAACCAATATGCAAAGAACTAGTACATAATGGATAGAAAGATCCTGACAAACAATGTGTCTTGAAATATTTTACAGTCTTTGCAAAAAGAATAATAGAAAAATAAGTGGAATTTACCTCCAAGAAGCATCCTAGACCCTTATTATGAATCAATTAATTTCTCATTAAAAAATAGTTTAAAGTTAGACTGAAATGCTGTTAAAATAACATTAAAAGTTGAAGCAGTTAAATGTCTATTAGCTGGTGCTGTTTATTTGGAAGAGAAATGGTCATAAAACAAATAAATAAATCATGATTTGATGAAGCACTGATGACATTAAGAAGTAAAACTTTTCACAGACATAAAAGAATGAACAAGGAAAATACAATCTAGCTTCTGTTTTCTTATACATGCCATACCTCCCATATCCTCTGCAGAATGTAAGAAGCAAAGGGTGGCATTCCTGGAGGTCCACCAGCAAATTCCATTAGCATGGTCAGCAGTTTGAAAAAAGGATTGGCTGCCTGTAATGCATAAAAATAAAAATAGCCATTTTCATCTATTTCATTTCACCCACTCATTTTTTAAAGGCTTTAAAAAAAGAAAAAAAAAAAAAAGCCCAAATGTTTGCATAAAAATATACTTCCATGAACTTGTGACATAAACATTTGTATTACTTTTAATCCCTTAATATTTAATCTGTAAATAATCCACAAATATATATGTTTCTTAATACTACTGTGTCCACATATGGATACAGTAGAATTAAGCCACGTTTCATAGCTAGTGCGAGGCAACATGATCATACCAGATCAGTCTAGTAGAAATACAGTTACAAGAAATAAGAGTATGCAGTCTGACACAGTCAGACATTACTCTGAACAAAGCAAGGGAAAAAAAAATAAATTCAAGCTGTATGGTCTTGAAAAATTCACCAATTTATCCTGGTTTACGTATATAGCAGATTTCACTATCTCCAAGACACTATTAGTATTTGCATAACATGTAACATGGATCCTGAAAAGTTTAGCCAAAAGCATCACATCTTGTGGGTTTACGCTGATTGCTATTACTGATGTCCCGTTTTCCTCTGAAAACCCCGACATTTCTACTCTAACGTGTTGATCTGATACCTTTTTTTTCTTTAAGTTTGCTAAGATTCACCCAGCTCTTAACAACACTTCAATAAAGTGGTTACTATTATTATATATTTTGCACCTTGCCAAAAATGTCTCCAATGCACGTGTGTACGTGCAAAGCAAAAAAAGCATTAAAATGTAGCAAATGTTAGCATGACAGGAGGGAAGCAGACTGTCATCTGATAGTGCCCATTCTATCACACAAAGCAAAGCTGTCATGAGAATGATTTAGTATGTGCTTCTTTTCCAGCCATGATCATGCCTCCTCTGCTAGACATGCCCTCAATTTGTCCTGATTATTTTTTCTTTTCTGACAGTGCTATACAAGAATGTTCTTGTGTGAACATACACTTCTCCACTCTGAATATATTTTTCATGAGGAATCCACTTAGAACTCAGCATTTTTGTTATTATCAGGGCAGCAATTTATTCTGACTGAGGAATGTGTTTGCATGCACAGAACTGCAAAATAGTGCCCCAAAACTTGTACATTGAGACGACTGTTAACGTATCTCCACTTATTCTAGCATATGTGTTTTATTGTTACCAATTATATATCACTATTTTCAATTCATATAGGTGGAGAATCTAGAAATAAGTTATTTGGCTTTGAATAAAACTTTCATCTCAATCTGCATATCAGATTTCTGCTTTGGAAAACTTAACATACAGAGCAGTTAGACTTCATTTAATGTCACAAAAACTTCCATGGATCACTTTCCATGCAAGATTTTTGATTAGCAAAGGATTATTTCAGAAATTTAAAACAGAAAAATATTAATACAAATTATTTAATATACAGGTAGTATGTTTACATACCTCAGGAGTCAACTTTGCTATAGATGTGAAAAGCATGGACACAATCTTAAAAACAAAACAAACAAAAGTCTCTTAGACTTGTGCTTATTCGGTTAAAATAACAAAAATCACCCCCTTACACTTATTAGATAAGATTTTTAACAAAAAGCTGTAGTTTCCCATACTTACATGTTCTGCAAGTCGATTATTGTATCGACACAAACTGAAAATGAGATTGCAAGTTTGCCTGATGTTGATACCATCACGGATATGTTGAAATAAAAAAGGAAAACCCTGCAACAAATAGTAAGATATTAGTAGACTGTCTACAGTCACCTATGTACACATACAGATCTGCATGTTTTCTGAGGCTTATACAGTCCTATTTAAAAGCATTACCTTTCCTCCTGTTAATGCTGCCATATCATTTTGTGACAAAGTCAAATGCCTAAAATAGAGAAAAAAACATTTTCATTTCACTTCAGAAGTTATGAAGTAAGGTTAAGGAGAAATGCAGGACTGAATGCTAGTTTATTTCTTCAAAATATGAACAAAAATACTAAATATTTTGTACTTAGACCAAATAAAAAAACCCAAATCCAAACAGGGGAAACTGAATGTGTTCAAGGATTTAGCCTGAGACTTTTATTTGGTCAATGTCAAAACATCTATCTTTTAAATGGTTAAAAATGGAATGGACCCATATACAAGCCTCATTTATGCTGTTAAGAAAGCCCACAACCCACCCCCCTGAAACCCATAAAATCTCCCATAGTGTTCTGAACTAACTTAGATTAGAATTTACTTTGTTTTTTCAGAAGCTCTTGCCTTTCTGAGCGAGACTGTTCAACGAGAAGAGCAATCAGGGCAATCATCTTTTCAAGCGCAGCAGGCCTGTATTTTTCCTCTGCTAAAGAAAGTATATCTTCCTCTTCCTCCTCTTCCTCCCCTTCTTCCTCAGAAAGTACTTCAACTTGTGGCTGAAGTTAAAAAAAAACTGGTAAGTTTGATGTGGATATTTTGAGCCTTAATTTCAACGAGCCTGTACATGGCTTTGCAGTTATTCTGTCCTCTCTTCTAGTCAAAATAACTGAATAAACTTGCAGGAATGAAACCAGGGAAATATGTAATCACTTGATGTTCATGTTGAAGTATTCACTTGGCATAAGCTAAACTGTATTTACAAATGCAAAAGGTCAGCTGGTTGAAGTCACTACATATTCTGGTATAGTGGTCTATTTAATAAAAAAAGCAAGTAAATTTAAAAGCTGAGGTTGTATAGTAGGAGTAAGCAATCAAGTGTTACCATGCTATTAACAGCATGATGAGGGCAAACTTTAATTGCTTCTACTTAATATCTGTTTCTATACTAAATAGAAAACTCTAGTTTACAGCATAGCCAATTTGACATCTTTTTAAAATATTGTATTCACCTAAACATTGAAAAAAAAAAAATAAAAATTGCACGAGCGAAGCAACTTTAACAGCTGAAAGATGGTTTGAGAGACAGAGCCCTCATGATCACATATGCAAAATATCTAAGATTATTTCTCATTATACAAGATATTCAAACTTACATTTTCGGGTCCTTTAGTTCCCATGTAGAAATGGACCATTGTAGATATGGCTTGCAGTGAAAGCAAGAACTGGCTCTGAAATACGTAGATATCCAATTACTTGAAAATACATAACATGCACAGATATGCCTAATTCCCAGAACTACAAGGCTATACTTACTTCCTCTTCCCCCATTTTGGCAAATTCGTAAAGAAACGCAAAGTATTCTGTGAGATGTTTACTGTGAGGCTTAACGCCGTGCTCCATAATTGACAAGAGTGTCTTCACAAAGCGCGTGACACACGAGCGACTGCCGATGTCTTCCACAGGACCGTCCATGTCATCCGAACTGAAAACAAAACCCAGTTTAGATACTACACACGATTCAGGGAGCATTAGAGCAGCCTGAACTGGTCAAAAAACTGTGCAGAAGAACTGAAGTTTTCTAGTCTGTCCTACTATCATACAGCTCTGACACCTTCTCTTACACCAAGTAGAGCTTATAACAACATGGCTTAACATAAGTTAGCATCTGTCACTCAAAATGTCAAAAAGTTATTAAAATTAGTATTGTGAATCAAGATTCCAGTCAGGAAAAGAATTCTTAAAAAAACAGTATTAGGGGATCTGAAAACCATCTTCTTGACTTGTATGCCAAGTTTCCCAAGTTTCATGCAAGAATGCTGTGACAGCTCCTTTTACTGTGGGACTAAGTCTCCTAAACACCTATGCAGGATCCTGACAAGGCAGAAAATGTGCACTTTCAACCTTATTCCTGTACTGAAAGCCAGATTTATCACTGAACAAAACAAGCGACAGAGTCTTTTCAAGTAAAGCTTCCAGAGAAAATTAAATTCTATTTTTTGCCACAGAAATTGTATTTTCATGTCCTGAATTTTGTTATGGCAGTATACTTCTTGCATATGCTGCCAGTTTTATTCGGGGGGAAAAAAAATATTATTGGGATCACAAGCTTAATCTAAGAGCTGAAAGAAAAGCCACTTTCTTTTTCTCATTATGTACCAAAAAGAATAAATATTTCAAAATTGGGAGACAAAGTGACAGTTTCCTTAATAATTAGCAGAACAAACCAGAAGCCAATAGGTTTTACTCTACTTTTTGATAAAGCTTGTGATTTAGCTATATGACACAGAACCAGGCTCTCTCTTTTACTGGATGTACCAATTAAAATTTGCACCTACATGCCTCTGGACCCAATTTACAATCAGATTTCTCATGCAGAAGAGTGAGATTTACCCTTGCAGTGTATTACTGGCAGTGAAAAGAAAGACTACGCTGCAAATCTAGTCTTAAGAGAACAAATTTTTCAAGAAATGTATCTTTAGACCGTGGCTTTTCCAGCCACAATAATACTTCTAAGTAAACCAGAGCACTTGGGGTAGAATACTGAAGAAAATTAAACCAGTACTATGTTTGTTTTACAAGGCCATTTTGAGTAATTCATTAAACAAAAACAGTTGCTGTAATGCATGTAATTAATAAAAGTTTTCAGGTGTTATCATTTTACCAGTCTTCCATTCCCGGCTGGAGATAAAGATGTGCATGCACAGGCCTCAGTCTCTGGATCACATGAATACACAAACGTTGAAACATCTGCAAATGCATGAGTAAATGAAGTCCACATGTTCATTCCTTTACAAATATGTCAATACATATTTTCTAAGCAAAGAATATTCTCTCTTCAAGCGCCATTTCCAGCTCTATGCGATTCAAAGTTAAAACTGAGATTCAGACGCCCCCATTCCACCTTAGTGCACTGACACATCCTATTTTAACACAACACTCAAACTTGCTTTTAAAAAACAGATCTGATGGAGGAACCCTAAAAAATGTTAGTATCGGTGTGCACTGTATGCTACTGAAACATGACTTAAGACTGCTGTTCAGAAACACTTATGTTTTCTTCAATCTCTGTTTCTGAAATGTTTAGATATTTTTGGCAAGATTTTTTTAATTTTGGTTTGCCTTTGGCGGTAAGAATGGTGTGAAGATTTTAAGGAAATTCTTTCCAGTAATTTTTAAAATATTCATCAAGGATTAGAGCTTTGCCTAAGATCTTGCATAGAGTTCTCCCATGAAATACATTCCTTTAATAACGGGTTACATACAGAAACTACATATGGATCTGTATGGAAATATTAATTTAAAAATCAGAGAAGTTAAACCAATTGAGTGGTATAGGTGAGCTCAAGTAATTGCTGAAGCTTCCCTAAATCACTTGCAAAAAAAGTATACTTATCAGTGAAACTGTTAATAGTGTTTGTATCTGTGAATATCCAAGTGCTATTAATACAGGGTTTTTTAAACTTCAAACATTTCCAGAAAAGGGTATTAACAAACTTTGTGGTGTACATTTATAAAATTAAATCTATCTACAAAGCCCAAAGACATAAATTTAGAAGTGATGCTTTCCATTAGAAGTACTGAATGTATATTATTTATTATTTTTTATTTTCCGAATTTGTGTCCTGACACCAATTCAAAAGAAAAACATTTTTACTGTAAAGTGTTCCAATTGGTAGAGATCCCATGGGAGTTGCAGAAATCTTAATTTATATCTATGGTGACATTTTGTGATCGTAAGTGTACAACTGTGGTACTATAATAATACTGATTTTGTTTCAAACAACAATAATGATCCCGGGGCCAAATATTTTCTCTAAACCATACACGAGAATAGAAAAGAGTAAGATAATTACAGGTATTAATAAAAACCTTTCAGAATCACCGTATGGGTCAGAATAATTGTCCATTTCTGGTCATGGGTCAAGCAGTCACTTGACTTTAAAAGGAACATTTTTTCTTACCTGTCTCACAATCTGATTGGGACACTTTATTAGAATCTGCATTGGCCACCAATCATCATCAGCCATACGATCCAAAAACCACTGCAGAAGATACATACTTTGTTAGTTTTGTTCCAAACTTGTTCTAGTCCAATCTTCTTTTTGCATGATATTAAAGTCTGAAGAGAAATTGATGTTACTATTATTAAGGAATAAGCAAGTATTAATCCAGGGGAAATCTAAATGTCTTCTGGGCATGACAAGAAAGGAATAAAGATCAATAACAATAATCATCAGTATAAATTTATATCCAGTATCTTCTCATCCCTGGGCTCTGCATGCCATTATTCAGCTCTGCGGAAGGACACACTTATCCTGAAAAGTGATGTCAACAGAGTAAAAAGCAATGCTTCCAACGAAGCACAAGCTGAAGAATCTCATACAAGAGGGACAACAGGCTTAAACAAGGATGTAGTTCCTGAATTAGATTCCTTTTGCATTTTACAAAGTGGAAAAGCCGTACTACCATCAGAGATGGAAAATACATAACAGTAACAGAGACTGATTCATTCAAAGTTAAACTCGGGAAGTAATACAGCTGCATAGTCTGACTCCCTGAATTTTGTTTTACTCAGAAGGAAAGACAGTTTAAATTAAAGAATCCAGGTTGTTCTTTTATTTTAATTGCACACAAGTATTTTTTACTATAATAATGTCTGCGCTCATTTTAAGCATCTTAGGACTACACCATACTAACAAAATGGTATCATCCAAATACTTAATATTACAAAACAATTTAACAACCTAGAATCAATTTCTAACAGAACAATGAATTTAATTTATTTGCACTGAACAAGGTCTAACGCAGGACACAGTATGTACTGGGGTCCCTGTACATTCAAACTATCACAGAAAGTCTACCGTAACCTCTCTTTCAGTATCTCGAAAGTGTTTTCACAAACACCATGGTGAATTCTTTGTCTACAGTTTCTCAGTCCCTCTCCACCTTATTGCAGAGTCCTTTCAGTCAGTGTCCCAAAAAATTTTATATATGTGAAAAAAGCACTCCTCCATTTTTTTTCCCCTCCTCTTAGGATTTTTCAGTCTTTCTACACATTGGGTACAAGATCCTCAGCTTCACAAGCAAGGCACTGTATGAATTTGTTTTCAGCTCAGTTTAACATTAGCTGTTGTTATTCCCATTCTAAGCTTCTTCAATGCACCACAGCCTTTTATATCACTGCCCTCTTCCCCTGGATTCAACTCCCATCCCTGCCATTCTAGTCCTTAAACATTAGTCTGTCTTTCAATTTCTTTTGTGTGATTTCCTTTAAACACCTCTCAATTACACAAATCCACATGTAATAATCAAATAAAGAGGTTGCAACACTGCCTGCCTTCTGTTCTAGTGACAAACTGATTTTGGCCTGTGGTCTCACCATAGGCTTCTGAAAAGAAAAGTCAAGTAATTTCCCAGAATCTGCAGTATTCAGAGAATGAATTTCATCTCACAGTGCACAAATATGCCAAATACAGTAGTTCATAGTCCAAAATATTCCAGGGATACGAACCTCCAGGAAAGTTAAACAATATATAGAAAGTTGGTTTGTACTTTGCTGAGTTCCTAAGTCACTTACTTCACAAGCTGCCTGACTGTTATTAAACTGTTTTGTTAACAGTTCAATCCACTGAAGCATTGTAGGCTGTAAAAAGAAACAGAGAAAACTGTAACTTAAAATAATAAATTGCAACTTAAACATTTCTAAATAGTCAGAACACTGACTCTTAAAAATATAGTTACAAACATTAAGTGTTTTATAAACTAGTAATCTGTTGCACCTACACAACTGTAACAGTACATATGCTGAAACAAATGCACCTACGCATTGGGACTACATGTCCAATTACACATCAGTACATATTCTTACTAATCCCAGACAACCCAGAATTAGTAGCATTATGTCACCACAGATGAGAAAGAAGTAAAATCCGACTGAGCATAAGGATGATTCAGCTAGAATAAAACTCTCTTATTGTTCATATTAGTATTTGTAACTTAAAAATTCCTGAGTTCGACTGTTGCTCAGTGGTCAACACTCCGCTCTACATTGGACTTTAACGAGGGCTTAAGATCCAAATCAGCCAGGAATTTTCAAATTAAAAGAATCCAGGCACTGCTGGGGCAAAGTAAGCTAAAACCAGAACCTGCTCTTATTTCCACTGTGCATACTATAAAGGTGTTAAATGACACTCTTAAACGTTAGCTTTGTATCATGTATGGTACCGAATACATTGCTAAATGACGTTTTTCAAATGCAAAAGTACTGCCATACTTTCCACTATATTCATGCAGCTACTTCGAATTTACAAGTAAATAGAGTACCTTTTCCTTTGAATGAATAAATGTCTCTAGCACAAAGGAAGTGCTTAACTGGAAAAAAAGAATATTGCAGCATTAATTACAGAATGCCTGAATTAAAATGTAAATAAGGTAAAGGAGGTAAAATTTAAAAGAAGCATGATATATTTTTGCAGTACTTACCTTTGCTGTCATCAGGGAAACCGCTTTTGGATCTGGTAGTGTGCTTGGGATGCTACTACACAACTGCCACATAAACCTAGAGTCAGTAATTTTATTTGTTAATTAAAATAAATAATGAAAATCTGCAAGAAGAAAAGAAGCATTAATATTACATTTTTTAAGAAAAACTTACCCAAAATATGTATGTTCAAAAATGTTCTTGTCTTGAAGAAACTGCATGTTATCATGCCATATCCACTGAAGAAAAAATGCTAACATCAGATACAAGAAAGCCGTTTATTTAACTACATAAGCATGATTTTTAAGATTATTTCAACGCTTGCCATGGCTAAGAAAACCAAAATTTTTTCTCATGAAAAATCCTATCTGGAAATATTTTCTTTATTTTAAAGGATTGCCTCAAAGTTGTTTTATTCACATTATAGCAAATAGTAGTTTTTGCAGAGCACAACTCAGAATCTTCTCCTCCTCCTGAGATCTCATTTTTACAACTTAATTACATCTTTAGGCTGACATTTAGAGAACTCATCCAACTTGTTAGAAAAGGACCACAGTTTAAGACCATATTTTGATGTGTGCAGTGGTGTAGTAACTTAAAAACCTATAAAACTCTAAACACATAGTTTCACTGAGATCAGTCAGACATTCCAGCAGTCTAGCTAGATACATCTGAAGGTTGAAGTTCTGATCCAAAGCCTGATGAGCTCTGTAAACTTTTGATAAATTCCTAAAGAGTAAGATTTGACTCTCCATCATTAACTAGAACAGGATTTCATGCCAGGTCCCCCTGTTCCTGTCTCCAAAATTATGGTTTTGAGCAAATCTGTTTATAGTGTTTTTCACATAAAAATAGTTTAAAGATTTAACTCTGATAACATTTATTATTATTAAGATTGAGAAGGATAAAAAGCACATTCTGATTAGCTAGCTAGGGATGAAAAGTATTTTTAAGTTAAGAACCTAACGTGTAACAGATGATAAAGCAATACATCTGGCCAGAGAGAGGAGGGCAACTGGCTTTTCAGGTGATAGAAAGGGAGCCGAATCTCCTATTGGGGATCAATCTGTCTGTCTGTCTGTCTGTCTATCTATCTATCTATCTATCATGGTGAGATCCCTAGGGAAATGCTCTGTTCCTATGCGCTGCCTTTCCCAGTTCCTCAGACCATGCATGGCTTCAGCAGTATCTTGCCATAAATAGCCAGGTTTCCTAAGAGCAGCCCTCATCACTGAGGAGAACAGGGAGATGTAGCTGTTACTGGGGTTTGTTTCCCCTACCCTTTTACTAACACCAGGGCTACTCTGAGATTACGGGGAGGAAGGGATCCTTTATTGATCGATGCTCCTCATTGGAAGCAGAAATAATCATGATCTTATACTGCTTTCGCTTAGAATTTCACAACCCACTACACCAAACGTGGAAACAAGCAGCTGGAACTATTCTCTTATTCTGTACCTCCTCAAAGCAGTAAGTTGCTGAGGACCTGAATGATGAAAAGGATGGTGGTTAATGAAAATGATTCCTGGAATACTGTGGCTGTGCAGAAAATGTTTCTGAAAGCTCAGTGAAACAGAGCTTTACCATTTTTTACAAATATGAAGCAGAATGATTCAGCTATCTGAATTCAAAAAAACAGCACAGAATGAGAGAACATCTAAAATTCACATCCAGTGGAAATCCTAATTCACTTCATATAACATTCTCCTAAGACAGCTAAATGAAAGGACCGTCACCTTGTCCATTTAAGTTATATTTGCTTTCCCATGTTTATTCAAATTGCTGATTGGTTTAGGATTTCCTACAGTATTTTAAAATTGGCGTTAAAACAAATCAACTTGTACCTCCAGCAATTCTGATGAAACATCAAATTTGTAGTCTTTGCCATTTTCCTCCTCTGGTTCCATCCGTTTATAAAACAGCATGTAAGCACTGTGTGTCTTTAAGAAAAAAACATCTGTATAATTTTTGCTTTGAGAGATAAATCACAGAAGTATAAATATAATAATACAACAAGTGTTTGAAAGAGAAATACCTTTTCAAAGGAGAAGTCCATAAATTTATCAGTAACAGAATCATAAGTTTTTGTCTGTCAAGAAGAAAGTAAACCCATTAATTACAAGCTTTTTTAATAGGCTGGTTATTGACAGTTTGAGATAAATGTGCAAGCAAACTACTTCAGGACATTTGCAGAGAGGCTGCTTACAATTCATTTCTTGTTCAAAGTAGTTTTCTTTCTTTTCTTCTTCTACAGTGGCCTATTCTGATTTTTAAGCGTTGCAATGCAATATTGCGACCTAGATCTGATCCAATTTCCTGCCTCATCTATCTCATAGACACCTCTTCCTTTTAGGCACCTAAAGGTATTTTATCTGCTAGCCAAACAAAATATTTTTTTCTTTATTTCTGAATTATCAGACACGGAGTTTTCTTATTCACAGGACTGATTTAATAAGACACTGCATTATTAAAAATGTGTTTTATATAATGATATATCATTATAAAAATTATACAAAATGACCATTTCAAGCATAACTTGGGTGTCATTCAACAGTTACTTGCATTACTACTGTGAAAATATATTAAGATTTATGTCAAAGGGCAGTAGGCTGACCCAAAAGACAAAGCTGATACTCTATTAAAAACCCTTGCACTACTGAAAGCAAAAAACCATCAACTTAAGAAATGTTATCTTCTTACAATAGAAGGCACAAGCAAAAATATTTAAACCTGTCAATCCATTAGCTTGAAAAGCACTTACAAGTATCAAAGCTCAAACTTCCCTGCTGAACACCAGTATAAGCTGTACACAGATCTGACAGGTTTTTAGTTTGGTTCCATCACCAGTGAAAAAGGATCTGACCGTAAGAGGTTCACAGACCAAAATCTGGAAATCACTGGCACAAGGCACAGACAAAGATAAAAACCCCTTTTTTTTCTCCAGAGGAAGCATGACCTTGAAGAAATTATTTATGCAGTCAACAGCCTGAGCAAAGCAGCCATCCAAGCAAAGGATTCCTAAATCAGTTGCATACTCATCTTTTAATAGTAAATAAAAAATAGATACAGTGAAGAAGTATCTCTTCTTGGAAGAGGGACTTCATTAATTCATTCTGATTCATTAGTATAACCTAGACTATACTTTTCATACCTGTCTTTTAAAACCACATGAAAATACTCGGCTTCATATTCACAAATCAAATATGATAGTTGGTACAGAAGAAATTTAAGACCCTTCTCCTTTATCATCTTAACTTCTGTTCTAGAAAGCATCACCAGCTTGCAAGCAGTCTCATTTTGCCAAGTCTTTCATCCCCCAAAGGAGGGGGACACCCTTTGAAGACATCGCTGGTGGAAGAACAGCTACCTACGTGAACATAAGGTAAGTATCACCTGCACAACAGAGATGTCAAAGGTTTCCCAAAACCCAGCTGACACTTCTAACAGTTTCACGTACATTCACAACAGATGGCAGACCAAAGCTGAACGCTATGGAATCATTCACAAAAGTCTTCAGAACAGATACTGTAATGGTTGAATGTGACCAAAAAAAAAAAATGTCATAACTTACAGTCATTTCTCCACCAAAACATTCGGAAGCAAGCTGGGCAGAATCAAACGGTTTCACTTCAGCATCATTGAAAAGATACCTGTAAAACAGCATGCTTTCAAAACAACTGCTGGTTGTTTCTAAGGGCAAATAAAGCATAACAAGCACTGAGAATGATTCTTTAGGTTTTAAGTACTCCTATTAATATCTAATGTCTTGCTTGAACTACAGCAAACTAAAAACTGGTCCCCAAAGTGACTTCCTTTCAATAAGATCAGGAAGTCAGCATTTCAACAATTCTTGGGTTTTCTTTTATCAAAAAGAAACATTATTTTCCTCATTTTTCCAGCCTGACACTAGTACAAGTAAGATAAGAAGATTTTCCTTTTCCATCTCAGTGAAATGGAAATGAAAATTAAAAAGAGGAGAATCATTCCATGTAACAGTACAATTCGGACTGGAAGGAGGCAGGGAACATGGTACATCATCATGGATTGATTCCCTCTGGAGCAGAGATTGGGTCATGAGTTGCAACTTTTTCAAAAATGTTCCAGCTAGCTATTGAAGAGACAGGAAAATCTTCTATTCCAAGGTCTCAGCTGAGAATCTTAGAACCAGAAACAACAGGCAGAGAGCGTTCCCCACTTTATATCACCTAGAAAGACCATCCTCTTTTCCATGGCTCATCCCTTTCCCAGGCTACTTCTCCCAAATTCTTTCACTTCACAACCATGATATGCTCAATGTATGCAGAAGTTTCCAAGTTAGAAGTGGGATGTCACAGTAAAAAACAGAAATAAAAAAATTTCACTAAAAAACCCCAAACAGTGCATAGCATTTATTCCTCTATCACTTATGTGTAAGAAGATCCCGTCTTTTTTAATATCTGAAAAAGAAATCCAGACAAATATTCCAGTATGTCACTGTAAACTGCATCTAGAATGGGTTGGCCAATAGGAGAAGATTACCAGTTAGATTAACTTAAAAATCCGTTGGGAAAACAATTTCACATATAAAAAGCCCAGTAAGAACACATTTAGATAACCTAGGTATTGTAACAACCTTTCTGCCATACAGGATGCAACGAGTTTAAAGTGAAGAAAAATCCAAACTGTTGTTTCATAAAAAATGGACAAAATGAAAAGGACCAAATTCCACCATCACAAATGTATCTTCTTGTCACAGGTAACAACCAGATTTTATGAAGTACAATCTATTAAATATTACTGTTCAGTTGTACTGAAATAACATTAAAATACAGTCGCTGATAGTCGTGCCAAGAAGCAAGCACTGGCTGTAATGTGACGTCAGCACGGCCTTCTCCTGCTACCCCCTGCACCCAAGGCACTCCAAAACTATTACAGCTACACCACACAGATTTGTAGGCAACTACATTAGTATACTTAAACCTATCAAATTCCAACATCTTGTGCTTTTGAGAGGAACCTACAGCACTTATCTCCTATACAACCGCGTCTGACAAAGTCAACAAGCTTTAGTTAGTTTAAAATAAGAAATGTAAAATGTTGTTTTGCAAAACTCACCATTTGTTGTTTTTGTAAGCGTGGGGATTGACTATATCTCTGATAAAACTGTAGTAATGGCCACCATCTGCTGTTCCTGTATGAACTGTTACGCCTATTAAATCATATTCATAACTTTCAGTTTCTTTCAAATATTCACCATCTTCCTTAAAACCTGAAATAATTTAATTCAGTGTTTAATCGGTTATGTCCTAAACACCTGAACTTCAACATTAGTATGTTTTCCATAAATATTTCCTGTAGTGGCACTTAATTTGTTTTCTTTTCTTTTCTGCACTGCACAATGACAAACAGAAGACTTCACACCCAGAACAAGCAACACACATCCCAATTCCTGTAAAACAATTACAGCTTTCTTTGCAAAACACAACTACTGAGGAGGCCAGGACTAATAACTAAGTTATTCCAAGTTAGCACACCTGATTTATGATGGCAGTTAAGTCAGCCATCTGCTGATGTTCAAGTATTACTCTGCAAAATCCAAACAGGCCAGCAACAAGCTGTATGTAACTATTTGCAATGTCTCTCATACTTTAAAATTCAAATTGAACAGTATATGAAAACAAAAGTAATTGGTTGGTTTTCTCATATTAAATAGAATGTGAGACTTTGGGAATATAGGCTGATTAAAACTATAATTGATTTTATTTGCTGAAAAAGAAAATGATGACTTATTTATGTGAAGTATACAGACAGCGATACACAGATGAGAGGCAATGCCTGTTGGATTCATTTTATGAGGCATACCTTCTTTTCTGTCATTTTTTCCCATGAGAAAATCTTCAGTGTAAGGTGTCATATCCAAACGTAAAGGGAATGAAAAATGCGTATTGACTTTCTCCTTCATCATGGTTACCATATTAAATGTGTATCTCATTGTGTTGAAGCTTAAGATACGAGGTAATTTCTTAAAGCATGCCCTGAAGAATTAGAAACAATAATGATTTACAATAAGCTTAGTAGGTTGAATCGTATTTTCACAAAGATTTTAAACACATTTATTTCAAACATAAAATTGGAAATCTGTCACAAAAATATCAAATTCAGCTATCATAATGCCCTAGAGCAGGGCAGTCCAACTGGCAGCAGAAAGGTCAGACTTAGCCTATTGAAAATTCCATTTAGCCTATCGTTGTGCCTTAGAAGAAACATCACATTTACTTGTATGGCTGGAATGCCAGCTTTCTAAAATGGTATCATAATGAGTCATGAAGGAATTTAACAATGCAAATCCCCTCATTAGACACAGCTACTATCTGGTAACTGACAAGTTTCAGTGCAGAACATGTCCTGTATTAAATCTCATAAACTTCACAATAACAATTTTAAAGTAGGTTACTCTTTCACCCCATGTCACTTTAAAAGCTACAAAAACAACTATGAGGTTTCTCGTGTCTAAAAAAGAAATGTTAGTTGCAATAAAAAGAAACTGTAAAATTTGGATTTAGCTTTCTCTTTATTAGCAGACTTAAATATGCAAACGTTTTAAAAACTCCCATGTTTAATTAAGAAATTTGGGGCTATGTATGAAACCTAAGCAATTATCCTACATAATGAATAGAAAGAATTTAATCTTTTAAAAATCGAAGAAGGAATAGATTTCAAAAGATACTAATTTCTACAAATTTATTTTTATTTACATTAAGAAAAAGTCATGAACATTTTACTGTCTGGGTGATCTTTTGCAAACACACTTTACATTCTTTGTTTTGGAAATCAGATTTCTTAGTGATGTGCTCACTTTGCCCAGGGACCACATCCTCATAGACACACAGCAGCAAACTGAATAAAACCACAGTTCTGTTTCACCTAGCAGATTACTCTTATTCCAGTAGTAATTTCAGTAATTTACTAAAACAAAACATTAGGAATGTTCAATTTCTTCTTAATCATACCTTTTTTCAGCCCTCACTTTCTTCCCACAATGAGAACATGTATACATGTTGTCACCTTCCAAGGTATCTTTAATAGTTACTTCATCAAGAGATTCCTACATATAATAAACAAACATGAAAACAAAATAAAAAAAATAGAGGAGCTTTTGTTTATCTAAGTATTTGTATCTTGTTCTTGCATGGCCTGCTTTACAAATTTCTCTCTTCCAATCTTGCAGTCAGTTGAATTAACATTTCCCTAAGTTATTTCAGTAAAGGTGGTTAAAGGCACCAAAAAGTTTGCAAGAGCAGCATGAACCTGAACTGAAAGAAGAGTTTGACAGGAAAACCAGTTCTTAGCCCAGACACAAAATTAAGAAACCAATTCAGAAAAATGGTACACAATAGTCCCTAAGAATTCTCAATAGTCCCCAAGAATTCAAGTATTTCAATATTCCAAGTGTGAGGAGTAAGAGTTGTTTAAAAAACTTGAAAACCTAAGATTATTCTGGTGGAAGTTTTAAATTAATAAGCAATAGTACACGTATATGTAACAACCTTCTGACATTTTCAGTTCTCTCATATAAAAAATGGCCATAGCAATTTTAAAACACAGAAGTGAGTACGCAGTGATGACTGTTACACCATCTTTAGTCAATTCCAAATGTCACCAGCCAATAGGACATTGCATTGACAAGATAAAACAATTCCGCCAAATTACCTAGCAACATCAACCCAGAAACACATCAAAACTAGAGCAGCTACAGAAAGCATCAACACATTCAACAGCATAGGGTACAGTCCTTAATACTTGACTGTGCCCATATATAACTGTGATCTATGCTACATATATCAGCCTGGCATTACTTACATAAATATTCTTCATATCTGCCACCTGACATCTTACTGTATAGAACTCTTCTGCAGTCTGACTTACATGCTCACAGTCCTAAATCAAAGCAATGAAAGAGAAAACCAATGAAATAAATGTTTTGAGAAGTTAAAAAAGAAAAACAAATCTTTAGAGGATAAGGATAGGGAAAGAATACTTACCAAGGAAACAACGTTGTTTGTGATAACACCACCAAACAAACTTTTCACTGTATTTTTCTGTGAATGAATTAATAAATTCTGTCAAGGAAATTTGAGCAAATCTGTAAGTTTTCAAGCTCCCTTTGCTCCCTCTTAATAACTCACCAGTTCTGGAGACATTTCTTCTATTTTTGTTATTAGGTCAGTGAAGAATTCAGTCATATCTTTTTGCTCTCCAGTGTTCAGTGGCTGCTTATCCATGGTGTAGGTTTTACAGAAAGGCCTTGGATTATATGCCTTACATTCACTTTCCTTTAGGTGAAGAATAGGAAGCAAAACAAATCACCACAAATCCATAAAGTTCCACAGACGTACTGAACATACACATATAAATGTCTATTTAAAACAGAACATACTTTTACATATGATAGCTTCATATGCCTATTAGTCAACAAAGCTGTTAAATGCTTAAATGCGCTTGAATGATTCTGATGAAATAATAATTATGATGCTACTATATCTTCATTCATAAAATAATATTAAATACGATTTAATAAATAATAAAAGGAATCCTTGAAATGAACTGGACTGAAGATGTGACACATCCAGTTTCAGCATATCTGCTCAGACACAAAATGCAGTATGAGGAACCTCCGCCTGTATTTATGTATTTCTGGACACTACTGACTTAAATCTTGATGAGTACTTACTCCTCTTTCAGACTTCTTTATGGTATAAAACTCTATCATCTAGTTCTCAACTACGCATGTGCAGCCAGAGAAAAGAATTTGCAGTATAAAGCATTTCTTTAGAATACATGCCCCATTCCACTGCCTTGCACACCGGGAATGCAGAACTTATTTACAGCAGAAGGAACTTTGTTCTTGTAAACAATGATATACATAACTATTTTCTTTGAAGGATATGTGGCAAGACAGTGCTTGCTCTGAATATTACCTTTTTTGGAATAAAGTATTTCTTCAAGGTTTTGATAATGGTAAATCTTCAGATGATTTTATATTCCTGTATTATTTTATATTATGCAAATAACTAGTTTTATTTTTTTTCTGTGACTCATGGCAGGCACTACATGCCTAAATTCCTTCCCTCTATTTGTCATCAAAACGGGTATGTATTTCTTTCACAAAAGCCAGCGCCAAGAACAAAAACACTCAGCTATCCTCAGTTGTCTTTTTTCATTCTTTCACTATTTCAGAAATATTTTAACAACAGTGAGCACCTATGAAGAGCCTCAATTTCCTTACTCAGGCTTTGGAATTTCAGAATTTTTAGTTGGTTTTTAATGCCATATTTCAACAGATTAACCTTCAAAACACTGGAGCAAGGAAAATGCAATGAACAAAACTAAGATGGTTTATTTTATCACCAGGGAAACAGGCAAACAAGTTGTTCCATGATTAAATGAAGAATCAAGCTCAGAATCCTTTACCTTAAGGTCTGTGTGAAACAAGATGGATGACAATGGTGTTGGACACAATTTATTTATCAGAATCATGGCATGGTGCTCACATATGGAATCAAAACATCCCAGTGAGACAGTCAGTTGGTGTTTGGTGGTGATGGGAGTTTGCTAGGGTCCTCTTCAGTTAGACCTGAAGAGACTCCCCAAATCACCATTTTACTAAATTTTTCTAATCCATGTGGTAAGAGTCCCATGTAACCACTCCAGCATCTGTGTAATTCATAACTATTGATTCACTTAAACTATACACAGAGTATCTCTTAAATATCTTAAATCCATACAAAGACTATGCAGTCATTTCTACAAGAAATTTTATTGATCATTTACAAAAAGCAATTCGGAAACTAGACTAGACATGGCAGAGGCAACAGTAGAACTGTCCCAAATTCCGACCTGAAGGGCTCCTGTAACAGTCAGTCAAATACTTCATTTGGAAGGTAGAGGCAATTTCCCAGTTTCAAACTGGTCTGTTGTCTCAAGTGACTCTGTTACTGCATCCAAAGAGATGCCCGGTCAGGTATCTCCCGGACCACTTGGAGATTTAGCAATACAAGTGCACAGGATGACTGTACAAGCACAGCCCAGATACCCAGCTACACCACGACTGGAACTACAAAGCAGACTTGATTCTCATACTTGGAACTCCCTGGTAACCCACGTCCTCTAGCTATGGTAAACATCCTGTGTTCACGTGAGCGTTAATGTGCCGGGGGAAAAAGGTTTAAACAAATGAAGGGTGCTCAGACTGTGCGACCTGAGCCTGCTGTTCCCATACAGCCACTTCACAAACATGTTTTAAGAACATGGCAGACAATCAGTAGCATTTGAGAGCTGGTGCTTGCTCCTTATGGTTGGTGCCCCATATTAAACCCTTAGATTAAGATTTACACTACCTCTTCATGAAAACTATTATGCCAGTGTTTGCTTAAGGCATATAACTCATTTGATGAGTAACAACTTTAAAGTGGGTAAAAACTAATTCAGTTAAGACACTCATTTACAAAACCTAGGCACAATGGACAATTTACTTTTTTTAACTTTTTGCACCTACCATTAAGTATGTAAACATTTTCTGGAGTTCTAGCAGCGTGGTCTTGTGTTTCATATCTTCTGAATACTAAAAGAAAATCACAAAAGAAAATTTTATCTTTTTGCTTATAGCTTTCAAAACACCATCCTTGAAAAGATGATTGTTTCATCTTTTTAAAGAAAAAACAACCACTTTATTATGGACAATTAAGAAAAATGATTGTGTATGAGGACACAGTATTTTACACATATATAAAGCCCTACCTGCTCATTTTTTGGCACGTCAACATTACACCTAAGTAAAAAAAAACCTATTTTCTAAAAATTTACTGAAGCTAGCAGCTTTTGGGAAAGTACCAGAATCAACTGTAGTAATTTTTAGGAAATTTTTTTTTCAATTCATAGATGCTGTGGGAGTTCTGATCAACACTTTATATAATGCATTTCACATGCAGATGGGCAGCATTATATTTTATTTTTCATTTTTATTTATAAATGGCTAATTCTAGATGAAGTGTCAACTACCAATAACTTAATGAAAATATAAAATTATGAAGTCACTGCCAATTAGGGTATTTCATGAATTATATATGCCCTGTTGATGTCATGGACCAAAATGAAGCATTCTCTTTTACAATGAACAGGTAAAAGTAATAATATTGTATTTTTGGAGGATAACCAATGTATAATAATAATACAAGACTTGCTGTACCTCTGGTAGCATGAGATACATGCTCTGAGACTTTATAAACATTCAAGAAGAATGAGATTTATTCTAACCAAATGACAAATTAGCAGTTAAGAAACAACAGACAACTCACATAAACCCAAACTGGAATACATCTAGTTGAGAGCAACAGATTTGAGTTTGAGAACATTACAAATGTTCTGCATTACTGCAGAACAAATATATTGAAAAAAACCCCAACAACTCTTCACTTTAGACATCAGTAAAAGAACCCAATGGAACAAAAAGCAAACTAAATCCTGAAGGAATATTCTTTATCAAGAGGCAAGTCTTAAAAACAAGTTTATACTTTATCAGCATTTGCACTGATTCTAAAACTTAAATTTAGACTTCTAACAAAATCCACACAAGGAAGGCAAGACCCCAGAGCATACCTTTGCAGTAAAGATCGCTTGCCTAGCCTCTGGTATCATGTACAGCTGCTGAATAGTGGATGCCAAGTAACACGTTGCTCCAAGATTAGTTAGACCCACAAATCTACATTCAGCGCGAACATCATCATGAGGCCAATAATCCCACTTGTAAGGTGCATGGGAAGCTGTAAAAATACAGATCACACATGTGGAAAAAAACCAATTGATTTTAAGTAGAGTTTACAAGAATACAATTAAAAGCTTTATGCTTACATTTTCTACATGGATTTTACTAAAAATCCATCCTGTTGATGCATTCTACACTTGGAGACGTGAGGCAGACTGTACCTGCTCTTTAAGGAAACACACTACAGGTACACCAGGAAAATCACTTGACACAGCACTGAGTCTTTCCAGATGCTGTACTGCTGCAAGCAATTTGCTGTGCTCTCCAGATCGTTACTCGTGGCAAGTACCTTCTCACAGTTGTTCTAGTGGTATTATCACACATAGTAATGGTATTCCAGCCTCTGCCTTTAAACTAAAATTTGGTAAAACCACATAATGTTCCGATCATCAAGAAAATCCATAAATTCTAAACATTGGCTGCTATGCATTTTTTGTACATAAGGAAGGTTTTCTTATAATACAAACCAACCATAGCTCTCTCAACACTTGCACTGCCTACACCACTGAGAACATGTTTTTAACTGATAACACAGAACACTTACAAGCTCACAAATAAACACCATCATTTCCCCAGAAAAAAAAAATTTACTTGTAATTTCTACTACCCATTCCCATGCACCCCTATGTCACACTGAAAGAAAGCAAAACTGAGTCTCTGCACCCAGAGACTCAAGGTTAAGGAGCCTTCCCTCCATGTAACAAAACAGAGATTTGGTATTGGAGATAACCACACAGGAAGTGAGACCCTTCCTTTCCAAAGAGAAGCTGGATTCAGAATGGCATCTACTATAAAGGCTGCCAGGCTAGCAAAAGATGTTTTTGACCAGTACAAAAGATGGATAGATGTTTATCAGAGACAAGACACAAAAGTGTAGTGCAATAAAGTGGCTTCCTATAGACAAGAGAGATATATATATATGAAGAATACTTTTTACTGCAACTCAAAGGCATATATAACAAAAGAATCTGCAATCTACAAGAAAAATAGGGGTAAGCAAAGAATGAATTGCCTAGAGAATCAGATTAAAAAGACATTTTCTTCTCCTATAATTTTTCTATTTCTTTATATTTCATACCAGACTTAGCAATCTATTTCTTACACAGCAGAGCACTAGACAAGCTAGGCAAGTCTGACAGACTCTTCTTAATAAGCCTTGCTCTGATATGGCTGCCAAGAAAGCAGAAGAATGGGAAAGTTCTCCTCAGCTGCCAGTCAAGAAGATGGTAACCAGACTAGACAAACCATTTGTAAGCGATTAGTACTGCTTCCAGACACTGACAGGCTTCTCTTCCTAGCATCCCACGCAGGAGAATGGAAAGAGGAATTAATCATTTGAGCTGTAAAGGCAGCTAGAGGATATGAGCACTAAATTACAGAGGAACTAATCCAGTGTCCAAACAAATTCACTGCAGCCTACTTTCCTTTGTATGTAACAAGTTTGAAACAAAAACTTGCAAAGCATCAGCACCTCTGTCGAAGTACGTGTTCAGGTATGGAGAAAAAAGCAAAAAAATAGTCTGGAATTATTAGCCACAAAAGCTACATGGGTTCAAGATTTAAATTTTAAATCCTTAGTTATTTTGTCAAAGATTAAAGGTGTATTAAGGATTCTTCTCAATACATACTACCAGCTAAAATTCAGGAAACTATTTGACATCCTCTGAACAGATCCTTACATCTTCAGAGACCAGACCTGCAAAACGTTCTGTTGCACAACAAATGATTGTTGTAATCTTTATTTTGGCATTGGCATCAAAACAACTATTAGCCCTGCAGGTTGAAGTAGGGAAGGAAAGAGTTTCAATTCTCCTGTTTCAACAAATCTCAGTAGTGTGACCTCATGTTACCCGGTTCCAGCGGGATGATCAGCCATTTGAAATAAAGCTCTCCGCCACATTTAACCTCCTGAAGAAATTAGCCTGGCAGAAGAAGACAAAATTCTCTCCCTTAATTGGAATCCCTGAATTGCAACATCTTAATTCACTCTTTCTAATGTAAGGTCTCAGCATCTATCACTCTGCTTCTGGCTCATCAAGTTGTAATTACAAAGAAATCAGATGACTTCTTTATACTTCATGAGTGAAGTTGGGAGTATCTTCCTCCTACTTCAGTCTGACAAAAGGCTTTCCAAATTTTGACAAAGAATTTCTCAGGAAGATCCTGTTTTCTCCACCCTGGGATTTTTAAACTGTTGTCTTCGTTTTCATAATAAAAGCCTTCCTTAAATAGAAAGGTAAATTTGAGCCTCATTTCTGTCTATCATCTTTATTCCTCACTGTCATTACAGAAATCAGCCTTTTCTCAGGAAGAGAAAGGGAAACTTGTAACCAAACTTACAATATTCACATTCTACTCTAAGCAAAATAAAGCTGACTTTCTTCCTCTTCAAATGACCATGCAGTTCTCTACATTCTGCCTTCCAATCACACTCCTGTTCCAAGCAGAAGATGAGACTCTATCTTAAAACTTCCCTGAAAGCAAAGCAGCTGGTCTTGTTTCCTTTCTTCGAACAGAATGTTTGTATTAGTCTTGGTCTTTAAAGAAAACAAAACTCCAAAACACTGCAAAAAAGTTTATGAACAAGAGAGTATCTAAATCCCCTCTTCAGTAAGATCAGAGCCCGCATTAATCAGCCCTCTCTCTCGAGAAAAGCAAGGAGAAAAGTCAGGTGACATCAGCTACTTTGCAGTTCATTTCACTTGCTGAAAATCCATGAAGGCAGACACGTCTCCAGTTAAACACACTAACTGTGAAGTAGAAAAAAAGCATGCAAGTCATTCTCTTCCAGCCATCAATGAAGGGAACTACATTAGTCAGAAGTTTAAAGAAAAATACTGCTGCAGTTAAGATGTTACTACAATTGCTTTACGTTATTTAGACTAGTCTTAAGTCAGAACTATATACACTTGTACATTTTAATATGACTACCAGAATAGTGTCTTAGTAACATCATTTTTAATTAGAACCCTCTTTTTTTGTTGTCCCAAGGAAAATATGCTAGACATCCTTTAAAAAGATGTTTTCTTTTTGAAAATTTTATTTTGATGCATTAAATTAAAGCCATCTTTTTAAGAGTATCCTGGCTTTAATTGGTTAGGAGCGTGAGGAAAATGGTAGAATAGCAAAGACAACAATTGGTGAGACTAGAGGGCAACAACTGTACGAGTGGCAGGATCAAAACCTTCCCCAATGAATCACAAAACTAAAACATTAAAACTGAAAGACAAGATGGAAAATTATAATGTTTTCCTTAATGTTTCACCCAAGAAGAATGGAGACACAGGCCTAAGACAAAGGTTTTTGAAGACTAAGAAGATTATAGAAATAATCAAAGTGAAAAAATCCAGTTTTAAGAATCCCTGGTTCACATCAGTGGAATAATAAAACTTTAAACAAATGAGGTGTCAGAAGTCCTGTGTCAGCTGCACACCAGAAAGAGACAATGGCACTCTGCCAGTTGTAGTAAAATTAACATTCACGAAACACATATACTGAATATGAAGCAGAAGCACAGACCAGATGGCTCTGGAGAACTCAGGAAAGAACAAACAATCTAGAGAAGAGCATTTGGAAGAAAGCAACAACTGTGGTAAATGTTACAGAAAACTTCAGCACCTGGGAATCACTGGGATTTGGAGTGAGAAAAATACTAACTGTAAAAAAATAAATGATTTCTCCTGGGGAGATACAGACAACCTCTGCAGCAGATGATGTATTCACAGCAAATAGAAATATCTAATATTTTCATAAAATATATTCTTCATAATATTTTCCCTGAACATAGGAGATGTTGGAGGTTTTTTAGAAGGCCCGAGGCATGCAAGTACAGAACACAAAACATCATTATGATTAGATTTCTCTTTCACTTCCTGAATTGTAAGACACTAAATCAGTTCCATATTATAATGAATTACAGATCCTCAGGTTACAGGAATTTAAGCTGGGCATGCAAAAGGAAATCTTATCAAGCTAAAAAATGACATGAGAATTTGCAAATCGAAGATCAAATATTAACTAACTTCAAATTTTGATCATTTACATATTATACATAGGAACTGTTTCCAAAACACGAGAAGCATGAAAGCCAAGAGGCATAACAAAATTATATTAGCACTCTAGGTAGACATCTGGGTACAGAATGAAGTCAACTACAAAGACATTAGAGACTTTGAAAACATGGAAGTGCTGTTAATAGCCAGTACTTCAGTACCTCAGTGTGGTGTATATTCTTTGGCTTATGTATCAACATACCATGTTTCTTCATGTCAGGAAGGGAAAAGAAAATTAAAATCCAGCACAAGCCAATGAAACATGTAAAATCAGCTCTAACAATGTTATCTCTGTGCCATGGCATTTAACAGGACCACATACTTTAAATAAACGGTATTTATGAACAGATGAACTGAAAATTATACACGGGAGTAAACCCGCTCATTTGCTAGGTGAGCCAGAGATGTCTACATCTGCTCTGTGACACCACTGTAAGTGACGGAGGATAAGTAGGTAGAGCTACAAAGTGGAATTTTAAGAGCAATGTTAGTGGCAACAATGTCTTACTTCATAACTACTTTCTGAAAGTGGGACTATTCAGTTTAAGTCTAAAAATATTCTGCATCACCTTTCCATTCCCCTGTTTCTACCTATCCATTCATAACAGATCATTATTTTTAGGAAGCCATTAAATGCAGACACTTCTGCTATGTTTCAGGCGGAAATGGAAACTCCATGACTGCAGTATCATTCCCAAGGGTGGTCATAACCACGCAGTCTTCAGACTTGGAGTCCGTATTACAAGCAAACTCCATTTTCTTTACTGAACTATAGAGCTGAAAATTCAAAGCAACCCCAAAAATGAACAGAAAACGCAAATGGACTTGTTTTCCACAAAATACTGAAAAAATTCACATGAATAAAGGTTCTTACACTGCATATGTTGTGCCATAACCCAGTTGTGGAGCAGCCTGTAGTTTTCCACTGACCCTTTTACCATTTCTACCAACAAGTCATAAGCAGCAGCCCTCGAAGAATGTGACTTGCATTTTGGCTGTTGTCTATCTTTCAAACTTGGCAGCAAGAACAGAAGATTGAAGATGTCTCTCAGAAACTCCTGCAAAAAAGTTCAATCAGCACGTTTCGGAGTTTGAACACATTCTTAAAAGACAACAGTCATGTATGAACAGTCTTTGAGAAACTTCTGTGACCTTTCTAGACCTCTATCATATACAGAACTTTCTGACTTGTATACAAGTTCTGAATTACAAATTTCAACACCTTTATACTACATTAAGTGCACTGTAACCATATTATAGCCTAAAGAGAAAAATGTCGACTGGAAATGAATGACAAATTACGCTTGATTCATCATTGATCATTTCATTTGACAAACCACACACATGCATTTTTAGTAACTTTAAGACTAGTTTCTTCTACCAAAAGGCAGCACATAGCCTTCATCAGTATACCTGGTTTTAGTTTTTAATTGTGTACCGTGTGTAGTGTAAGTGTATTTTTGTATTGTTCTATGTTTGGAATTATTAACTGCTCGCAGCTCACCAGCAGACCAGCTGCCCCTCCCTGCATGGTGCTTTAGACTGTACTGCAGCCATTTTCAAAGAAGTGTTTTGACACACCAGCCACCCTAAGGTGGCACAGGCTAGAAAAGCATTAACTTGACAGATCTGAATCTATCTTTTCCTGATTAACATTCTCAATCTTGTATTTGTGCTGATTAAATTCTGACATGTTTCAGCAGGGAAGACAAAGATGGCTGTAGAGGATTCTACTTGGACTCTAAACAGAAACCCCCAATCTTGTTAAAAATTTTTCTGTTCACCATCAAAGTGGCCTTAAGATATACCTTTCTAGTGCAGGTATGCTAGCCAGCATACATTAAAAATGATTTTTGTCCACTTGGTATAGAATAAAGTAGGTAGTGATTATCTATAAAAGACATCAAAGAAGGTAGAAGTAGTATCCATTGTTATCACAAAATCTGACCTTTCATGTTTGACAGTATTTGTTGAAAAATAATTTTGTTTAGTTAGTAAGAGAAGGAATCTATAAGGAAGAAAAGGCACAGCACAGCACCAGAAGCCTCTGGGCAAGTCTGAATTATCTTCAGTATTTATCAGTGTATTTTCCTGGATATTTTGTCACCAGCCTTTGCTCAGAGGGAAGCACGTGGTGTCACAACCCTGTTCTACGACATTGAACACAATACAAAACTCTTCACTAATGCACTTTACAATGTGCAGTTAATATGTGCTCTTGATTGCACAAAGAATTAGAAAAAAAAATAATACTAGATCAGGACCTAGGCTCAGAAAAGGTACTAAATCCCTGTTTCTCAAAGTCAAATTCTTTTGGAGAAGTTTGTTGTGAATACTGTTCTATTCACATTCATTCATTTTCCAAATCAAATTTCTGACCTCCTTGTCACATACTACGTCTATCAATGTACCTTAGGTATTACTGTTCTCTACTTAAGCTTCCATTTTGTTTTCTTCATGTATCCAAGCTACATAAACTTGATCTTTGCATACCTCTTCTATTTTAATTTCTACGTGATCCTCCATACTGCACTCTGTTAATTGAATTCCTGTTGTAATTTAAACTGCAAGCTCTCCATATTTAAAAACCTTACTGAAGGACCAATCATAAGCTCAGTACAGTCTACAGAAAAAAACCTTCAGTTGAAGTCAGCTTTTATGCCACAAGTTTTTAATTTTCTTTTAGAAAATGTGGCCCAGAAACACAGAGCAGATAAAGGAAAGGTATGTGGTAGAAGAAAGGTGAAATGAAGGAAGTATAGTAACAAGAGATGACACTGCTTTCGTCTCTTTGTGTTCTTTCATTGTCCTTTTCTCACCTGGCCTTCACGAGAAAATTTGAAAGGTGGTTTGTGCTTAATAACACTTGTTGCAAGACGAAGTAGTCCTGTAAGTCCATCGTCTTCTATATTACCATCTTGATGGTCAAGGATTTCTCTGCTATATATATACACACACACATACACAAATGAAATGTTAAAATTCTGTCCCACTAACAACAAATAAAATACAATTTACAAGTGAAATTACAGCTAGCAAACCTTACCTCCGAATGCAGTCAGCAAGATGTCTTGCTAGCGCATCTAAATCAAGCAATGTTGTCTGATGAAAGAAAATGGAATATAAATGGAAAATAATCACGGACTTAATGAATTAAAACTTATAAGCCTTGCCTAAACATAGACCTATGCTTTTGGATGAAATTTTGTTATTGCACACAGAAAACCAGGGACAATTAAAACTCATCTTTCAAACATTCTTGCAACAATATTTTAATAGATTTTAATACAAAATTTTTGCCTCTACTGGGAACATCTAGGGTCAGGAGAGGACAAGACTTCTCCATTCTAGAGCGAAAAATTAGGATTAAGGCTTTATCTTGCCTCCCTTCCCACACTCCTGCCACAATACTGAGAACGAACTCCAGAGGTTTGTGGGGCTACCAGCCAGCACAAGCAGTTGCAGAGTTTGCCCAAAAGGTAACTTTAACTCTTTAGAGATGTTTCAGAAGTGATGAATAAGTTTTCTAACCTGTGCTGAGTGGCCATGAACTGAAATTTTTTCCTCTTCCACTTTTAGTCAAATATTTGATTACCACCTCCTTAGACCACATTGCATTTACCAACAACAGATAACCTCAGATAATTACAGTACTCCCACTGTCTGTTACCTTCAGCTAAAATTACCCTGTGTATTATACCCATTCCCTCTTCCTGACTCCACAGGTTCTGTATCTGAAACTTCCTTTGGCCAAGAGCTACTAAATACACATCAGAGAGTAGGGAAGGATGGGAGATGGAAAAGATCCAAGAGCTGTTTCAGAGCAGTTCACTATGCCTTAAGTAAAAATGTCTTGTACTGAAGTAAAAGTGGTCTGAATACCCAAATATAAAAAAAGCAAACGTTCATGTGAATGCAAGGCAAAACCTACCTGACTTGCATCTTTGACGTGTATGTTATCAATCAGTTTGCACAGCAGCCAAAAATACTCCTTACAACCTGGTCGCAGCACTGTTTCTTCCTCATAATCCTCTATCTGTGAAAAGAAATTGCTTTTGTTCTGAAGTACATCAGATCAAATAACTGCATATTAAAAAAAGCAGTAAACACAGTAACTGTTACAAGAATATTACTTTCTTTCAGAGCCTACTTAAGAGAAAATACAAGAACAATGTATTTTACAATAGTAACAGTGTATGTTCTATTTTTCTTCAGCAATATTTATTAGTTTTCTTGCAAGATTGTCAGGATGAAGTGCCAGACCCTTAAAATAAATAAATAAATCTATAATATAGCATTGACTACACCCTATCCACTTCAAATTGCAAAAACGTTCAGTATTAGACTAGACAAAATGTGAGAAATTTTGGCTGAATTCAACATTAGTTACTGCAATTCTAAATTTAAACTCTTCTGAAAATGAGTCAAATGATGCAAAGCCTTCTGTAGTTTGTTTTCTCTTTAACTTGTATTTTTAATATCAAGAGAATTTAAACCAAAAGCAGACTTAAACTGAACAAACCACTCTCAGCTGACAACAAATGCCACACAGGGTCACAAGAATAACTGCCTGACAGAGCCCAGATCCAGGTTCACACTTTACAGCCTCACAAGTCCATACAAGTGCTCTCCTTCAGATCTAGCTACAGCAGCTGCAGTCAGCACAGCCTCCCCGATATTCATTGCTAGCTCTACAATCCCTAATTAACTTCAGGCAAAATCAGCCAAGTTAATTAGCCTGCATACATTAACAGGGACAACTCCTGAGGTAGCTCTGACAGCATCCACAGAATCTCTTCTACTTAGTAGAGCTGTGAGGACAATAATATTCCAACAGAAAAAGAGCAGCAATTGACAGGGGCACAATGACATTCAGCCACAACAACAGAGGGCACCTTTGTACATTTAAAACAACACGCTGATTTATTTATGGACATACCTACATTTAAAAGGGAAACTGAGGCATATATTGAAAATGCAGCTGTTATCCCCTAGCAGTGTGTTCTGTGGACACTGAAATTTCACAACAAGACCATATCCTAAACACTATTCTGCATTTCTCCAAGCACAGGCAAGCTCTAAATTACTGTAGTGTCACAGATTAACTACTTTTGTGAAGTTTCTGGAAGCATCTAAACCAAAAGTCTTAATAGCTCAGTGTGTTAGAAACAGTACACCGGACATAATGATAATGTGTGCTACTATTTTATTTTTTTTATATTAACAAAATTGTGTTTAAAAAAAGTCTTTTATAAAGTCTTGCAATCAATTTCTTAATTTCTTACCCGGATTGGTTTCAGAGCTTGAGCATCGGGGAGAAATTTTAGTAACGTTGATGCAGCCAGCAGCAGAAAGGATCGATTAATTGAGTCTCCCCCATCAAGACCAGAGAGAGACAACTTGTATAAACCATTGCAAGACTCATGGCGAACGGCAGTCTGTATGAAAAACAAAATAATTAAATGATTACACACATAATATAAAATTTTAAAAATTTTTTTTTTTTAAACTTTTCTTTCAAATGTACATAATGAGTTGCTCTCATCTATCAGGTTATCAAGGTAGAATATGTTTTTCTAAAAACACTTATTACAAATAATGTACATTTAAAGTGCTTAGAGAAAAATGCAAAAGATACCATTCTAACAAAAAAGACAATTTGTCTGTGCCCTTTTATCTTGAGTTACGTATTTTCTACAGTAAAAATTAGACAGTTACTAAAATAAAAAATATCACATCTGGGCAAATTCGGGAAATTTACATGATGCTGGAACTTCCACTTCCTCCTTCCTAACTATGTGATTTGTTTAGTGTCATTACAATAATTATTTTCTTAAGAAAAATATCCATAGACTATCTCTAATCCAGCACTGCATGTTTGCACTCTTCCTTTTCAAGGGTCTTTAGGTGGAGTCAGCATACAAGCTTTTTCTGTGCTTGAGTAGTAAACCAACAGATAATTATCACATTGTGTCCCTACTGCACCTTTAAGCAATCACTAGTAAATACAACAATTTTTTACTATGCATGCATTTATACAATTTTCAAGTTTTTTCCCCACATCAGAAAAAATTACTTAAAGCTAGGCAAATATTCAGGAATAAAAAACATTTTTTTATCAACTGTAATTCACCTCATTTTGTAATAAAAAGTATAGCTGAAGAAATATGATGGGGGAAGTATACTTAGACTAATCCATGTTAGAGGTCATCACCCAGAAATTTCAGCAAATTATGACAGAAAAGTTACATAGGCCAGGAACAAAGACAAACGTTTACAAACTGGTTTTCAATCAACCACAAATAGGCCATCTTACACAGTATTCCCAGTACAACTGGTTACTTCTTAAACAGGATTGCAAGTAAGTCAGTCAGATCTTGCCCGCTCTTAGCAGGAAACAACATGTTTTAAATTTAATAGCAGCTTGAAACCAAAGTTAATCTTGTTCCATATTATGCACTAATTAAGTAATGCAATAACCTCTCCTTTAATATACCTCTGGAATAAGAAGGGTAAGTTTCTTTAGCCAGTCCTGCAAATGATCGCTGTCCGCCAGACTGGATTTCACCAAGGAACAGCAGTGAGCCCAACTCACCAAGAGCCACATTGAGTAATGAGTGACTGAAAGAAAATTAATTAAGAGTAAATCACACTAACTAACAGAAGAGGCTTTTTAGGTTGACGAGTTGCATAGTTCTAGCACATATGACATTTATTTCAGTCATACTAACGTACGAGACTAAATCCTTACTGGCACATAAGATACAACTGAAACTCAGAATGTTACCAATATGTTAACTGAATACTGACCATTGTACTGCTGGTGACAATGAAATTAGCTTCCTCTGTGTATTGCCAGTCTGAGGCACAATCCTTTTCTGCGTCTCTACTTCTTATAGCAGTGAGCTGTTACTTTGCTAATGGGTTGCATCATGTCTTAACATGAACCCTTCCCTGAACTAATGAATGTATCTGTTCCGTCTTAACAGCTAAGTGAGGCTTTAGTAGCAGATACAGAGCATTTACTGAGAATCTGAGTTCATAGACATTAAAATGCCTATGAACAGGGTAGAACAAATCAGAAAAACCGAAGGCAATGTATACACCTAGGAGAACATACCTATATTTATGCACACCTGTGCTGTACTTTTGACAATTAATTTAATACAGACTTAATCGGACACAGGTCATTTAGCCCCCTTGCAAGAAGCCTTCACATGAGGGGTAGATGGCGAGCTCCACGGAATTCTGGGTGCAGAATGATTTCTATAAACCAGAATAAAGGTGACTGCTGGTGACTTGAGACCTTGAGCAACCTAGTCTAGTTGAGAAGCATCCCTGCCCATGGCGGGGAGGTTGGATTAGATGATCTCTAAGGTCCTTTTGAGCCTAAGCCATTCTATGATTCTATGACTCTATAATGCTGTCATGTATGTTGCTCTTTGGAAGATACAGCTGTGTTTCCTACCAAAAACAGCTCTTCTGAAGATGAAGGCTTAGCTAACACTACAAGATCTCAATATAAAACAATTTCCAGAGTAGGAAATCAAGGTATGTTTTCTGCAACATCTTTATATATTCCCACCTAGATTATAACAGCCCTCATGCTACCAAGAAACACAACTTTATAACATTCCAATGGTAGAATAAATCAAATATGTAACTTTTTATCTTCAATATGTTTTCACTACTATTATTGATAACCTTTAGCTATTTTGCAGCACTAACCTTCATGTCTTGATCTGTGATCAGACTGAGCTTTCAACACCCTGAGCAGGAAGAAAATAAAGCCATGTGAACTTTATCACAGAGCGTAACAGATTATCACTTAGAAATACAAGCATGTGTAAGTAACAACACAGTTACTCTTAAGTGCCCACTAGGGAAACTAACATTTTGATCTTAAAAGGATTAATTTCTTGCCATAATCAAAACTAGCAACAATAATAAAACTATGAAAACCTTCAAGTCATTCCCTTTAAGCTTTACTGACTACAAGGCAAAAAGTCAAGAAAAAACTTCTACAACCCCTTGATTTTATCCAAAAAAGAGAAGATGTAAAATGGACCTATGAACTGACCCATACAGAGGAAAGCTAGTATTCTTCATAGAGAATTGTACTTTGAACAAACATTTGCAAACTTCAGAAGAAAATTGTTCATATTAATTTACTTACATTTTATAAATTGCAATAAAAAGATAACCTTTCATTAACAAAAAAATTACTCTATATATATCCAAAATTACTCCTGCAACTCAGCTAGAGGCTAAATTCAGGCACACCTGCAGTCTTGACTGGAAATGCTCTGAATCTCCCTAAGAACCTTTTAAAAACACACTATCCATTACTCAAAATCAAGTAATACTACACCACCAAATATAGGGAAACACCTGATCTCCCCACCATCTGTCTGACTGTCATGATGCAGTCTTACACAGAATTGCTTTTCTCAGGACAGAAGACAAAAAAAGACAAAAATCTCTTAATAGCCAGTTTCTGAAGGTAAAACTTTGCCTTCAGTACACACATACTTGCTAGAACAATAAGGGTAATTTCAGCAGTAATTAGCTAACGTTATAAGGATTGGAAAAATAAGTTAAAACCTGCAGACGATGAAGCAACTTAAAAGTGAATTTATTTTAATTTCTCCTTTACGTTGCCTTGAAATTGAGAATGCTAATTGCTACAGAGAGGACAAAGAAATAGTTTCAGCATGAGAATTTATGACAGCATACCATACAGGTTTTGTTGCTCTAGATCTTAGACCCTGACTGTTCAAAGTTCTCACCACTCTCCTCTCTCTCACTCCTTCTATAAAGGCAGGATAGCTACGAGAAGAGGTGACTAAGAAAAGCAAGTCTAATGCCTATAGACTTAAATTTCTGATATGGGTGTTAATGGGGACTACAACTTGAAGAGCTATTTATTTAAAGCATCGATGAAAATGTGCACACTTGATTAGCTTTATTACAAAAATAAAAAGATATTGTACCTAGGTGCCAAGTTGTCATATGTATAAGCAACTGACATAAGTCGCTGAATCAAACTGGTTCCCTGGACAAGTACAAGAAACACCTTTAAAAATTGAAGTCAAAAGAAAAAAAAAAAAAACAAACAGTTAATATAACAACAAGCTTTTTGATCTGTTAAATTATACACACTGTGTGAATCTAAAACAAACCCACCTGTGTAGAGGGAGGAAGAGCAAAAGACAAATGATAGTATTTCCATAGTTAAAACTTAGATTGTTATTAAAGTAAACCGAAAATCCTATGTTTCATTCACTAAGTCTAGTTGCTATAGCTTCATTCTATTTCTCTAAGATAGACAATTTAGCTGAATAGAAACAAAAAGCAACCACTTACTCAATGCTTTTAGTAAAACCACGGTATTTTTTAAAAAGCATAGACCATTCACTTCCTTTTAAAAATCTCAGACTCAAGGATGAGGCTGGATAAGGTTGGATATGTAAATGTTGACTCTGTCATCAACACATTTTATTGACTATACATTCACTTAAATTATTCATCTTTAGAGAACCTGACAGGCTACACAGAATTTTCTAATCGAAATCTGAAGAAAGTATTTTAAATATTTAGATAGTAAATCCACTGCAATCAAAAATATTCATCAACTGACAATTAAAGATTTAAAACCAGTTATAGAAACTGGTAGCAGCCTTTACGCACAGCTAATGGTTTAAAGAATTAATACATTTTATAATTTCCCTGTATCATAGTAGCTTTGACAATTTGGGAATCTGCTTAGTCAAAAATACTTAATATTTATAGAACAGTTCAGGTCTTTCTGTGGATAACAATGACAAATGGGAAGTGTGGCTCCAGCTCACAGTTCAGACCTACACTTTCTGGCAATCACAGCTGGTCCTGTGCTCAAGAGCAATCCATTTACAGTGAACACATCTCTGATGTCAAAGTACTACATCTGCTTGGTCTACATGAAGGAATTAGCCTGCAGGAATTGGGTAGGAAGGTTTACAGGTTTAGGTAACTTTGCCATACACTCACTCAGAGATCCCCAGTAGAGTAAGTTATTTTAGTGTTTACTAAAGGAACCTAAAATGGATTTAATGAGGATGTGGACAGCTCATAGAACAGGTTACCATTACAGGGGTGGGGGGAAGGCATAATTGAGTTGGAAAAACAAAATCTCAGAAATAGGGATTAACTAAATTAAAATTAAATTAATTAAATTATTTTTTAGATGAGAATGTAACATATACCCTACATGTCATCAGAGTAATATTAGTAATGTTTCCACTACAGTATTTTATTACCAAAATAAAGGCTTCACACAACAAAGGAGTCATTTTTTCTGAGGCTGACAAAATGGACACACTGTTTATCTCTTACCTCTGTTAAACGAGGTATATGAAGGCCCTTCGCATGGTCACTTGCAGTCTTCCTTGATTTGCCTGGCCATGTTCTTTTTCTGTGACTCTCTGCTACACCAGACCAGGCAAAGACATCATGGTAAGCTAAATCCAGATCTGAAGGATCAACTGCAAACTGGCATATTAGCTTCAGCAAGCAAGCAAGACAGTCTAGCTGCCACTGTGAATAAGAAGAAAATGACATTTTATTTTTTTAGGGATTTATTTTACAAATAATTCTATGCCTACTATGGAATTTGAAATTACAATATGCCTAGTTTAAAAATACCATTTTGTATTGTAACATCTCTTGCGAGACGAAAACCACTGATTCATTTAGTAACTCTTGAGCTCAATTGTCACAGCCTTCAGCTGTTTGGCTATGCACCTCTCAATACGAGAGGTACAATGAACAAAAACAGAGCACCCGTTCATAGCAACACATGAAGCATGGCAGCCACTCAGCACCTACACGTGCCTATATCAGGACTCTATACTAACTCACTTGTTTCTCTTTTCACAGCGTTGTGCATAATTTCTGGACAGCTCAATAAAGGTAATCATACAAACTTTTGGTTATATACTGAATAGAGAGAATGACAATTTTTTTCTAATGTTGAAATAATTTCAGAACATATACTTCCAACTCAATTAAAAACTATTGATTTTTTAATAAAAACAGATACCTGCCTTCTTTTTAGCATTTCAGTAACTGTCATCTGTTTTATAGATACATGCATATGGTTGTTCATTTACATCTTTTTAAGTACATGAGTCAGAGCCTGAGATCTATTTTTTTTAAAATCAAATGTCACAGAATTGAAAACACAAGAGAAAAATTAATTATAACTTTAAAAGTTTTAATAATGATATGAATTTAGCTCAAACTTTTAACAGAATAATGATAAAAAAGACATCACATTAGAAGGATGAATAATAACGTTCGTTACTGAAAAGTGTCTTCATTAACACCACAGACACAATGCTACCTCTTTTGTGTCAATGCCAACAAGGGGAAATGTTTTTTCTTGGCCTCTTCAGAGGGACAGATAATTAACAGTTTACCACTTTTAAAACAGACTATCATAAAAGTTTCCAAATAATAATTTTCCATAAAACAAGCAGAAAAAGTAAAACATTAAGTACTTTTTTTTTGACAAAAAAAGAAAATCAAACCAAGCAAACAAAATAACCCCAGAAAAATACACAGCATGGGTTTAAAATATAAAAAAACCAGATATATGAGGATTTTAATTTTTTTTAAAGAAAATAAATTCTTCCAGGAACATAAAATATTCAAGAAAAAAAGATGCTATTGCATAGACTCTGATGGTTTTAATTACAGAACTAAATTATTTCACTTACTACAGAAAAATAACTGTAACAAAGGCTGAAAATAACAGTCTTTATAAATGGCAGCTGTGTTATTCTGGAGAAGAAGGGTTTATGAACACTTACCACAGTCCATGATTCCTGTTCTTTAGGCTCTAAGATTCCAGAATTAAAGATTTCTAGTAACTGTTGGAGTCCTCCAGCAGCAACAAACTGTAAGTATATTATGGAACCAATGTGAGAAAATGCAAATACATAAATATCACTACATTCAGTTAGGTACCAACCTAAGTTTTATAAATAAATAAACATGATAGACTACTCAGCTGGATACTTTATGAAAACAAAAGATAGTTGTACACAACTATGATAAACTTTCAGGCCTGGTAACACAGAAAAAACTTTTAAATGCTATACCTAAATTTGAAATCAAACCCTCTAACATAATGTTTTAAATAGGCTTTCATTTTATATCATCTTTGAAAAATTGTATTAGATATCACAGAATACCATAGGAAAAGCAAACCTTGCAGCTCCACGTGTTTTTACTGTTTTCTATTTGATCTTCACTTGAATCATCTGAGTCTGGATAAAGATCGCTATAACTTCCCTAAAGATAAACAAGAACAATTCATTGTAAAAAGAGTTACAGAACCAAACCACCATAATATAATTCATCAATATCTACTTCGGGTCAGAGAGAAAAGCATATATCCTGTGCAAGAAACTTGATTACCGTAGATTCACGTCTTATTCTCCTGTTGGGCTTTCCCAAAGCTTCGATAATTTCCAGGGCGTACAAGAGCTTATGGGCACTTTTTATTCGTAGAAGATCCTTCCAGCTAAAGCCATCATTACCCTTCAAAGATTAAAAAAAAAAAGAAAATAATCACCACAATTATATATAATGCTTACCTATCTAAAAAAAATACAATGTGAAGATTTTTAAAGTGACATGGAAAAATTATTTGGCCTTTAATTTCATCTATTATTTGAAATTACACAAATTCAAGTGTACTTCCATACATCATTAACAAATTGAATGATATGCATTCAACAATGAAATCTGAGTTCACCATGATTGCAGGCTAAAGCACACACAATTTTGAAGTAGAAGCCATGTGTTATACTCTAAATTATAAACTACCACCAAAATTTTGATGCATGTATCCATGAAGAACTATATTTAAAAATCATTAACATATAATTTCAACTTTAAAGAGGCAAAATTTTCATCTATAGGGCAAGAAAACAGCTAAGTACTCATGTTTTAAACTTCTAGAAGGCAGTACAAAAGGAATACTATCACAGCATTCATCATGTTAAAACAAGGCTGCAGATGAAGAAACTTATGCTTCAATTCAAGCCAAAAGGCTGTAACAATCAGTATTGACAATTACTTTATTAAATAATTTTAAAAAGAAATGATAAAAATAAACTTCAGTAACTAAGCTGACATCTCTGTTTAGTTTTATTTCATAAGAATTATCAGGTTTGTTTATCAGATCTACTTGTGTCTTGGCATACTTAACATACTATTTAACGCTTCTGTTTGGGGTCAATTCACCTAAACCACTAGTTACTAAAATATCCATGTATAATGAAGACAAACATGTAAAACAAGCATTCTCTGTTTACCTGCTCATCTGAGATATTCTGGAATGCCTGCAACATATTGGGGCATGTTGGCAGAAGCATTAACAGTTCCCAGACACGTCTCGATAAGTTTTCTGCATGGAGATGGAGTTCTTCGCATCTTGCACTCTGACAAACCACAGAACAATCATTCTTATTGTGAACTTCTTTGTGAAAATAAGATTTCTAAGTCCAAAAATGCATTTATTCTTAATTAAGAAGCTTTTTTCTATCTAATATAAATCCATTGATGTCTCACTGAACCTGAAAGAAACTATGTTATATTACCTTTTATGAGGTATTTTAAAATACCTGAGTGCAAATAAAACTAGAAAATAAAGTACTGGTTCAAACATACTAGTTGTTATTTAATTTTCCACAAGGTAACGATGGTAATACATAAGATGTAAAACATGATGTTCTGCAATAAAACCTTTAGAAACTTTCTTCAAGCCGATCTCCACATTCACCGTTCACTTAAATAATCAATACTCTTTCTTAAGAATTAGATTTTTATAGCTTCTAAAATATTTACAAGATTTTAAAATATCAGAATAATGTTAAGAAAATCATAAAAATCATGGTAATGATTAGACCATACACAAAATGTGAATATATAAACAATAAACATATCTAGCAGCTGGATGGAGTACACAAGAAGTAGGCTAGATAGGAAAAACAGATCCAATGAAATAAGACTTTAACATAATTATTCTATTAAAATTGCTCAAAATTACCTCACTGTCTTCCATAGCCACTTCTCCAGAAGGAGGCTTAAAAGAGGCAAGCATCTCTAACAAATCAAAAAGGGTGGTGAGATGAGGTTCTTGCAGGAGTAAAAGCATTGGAATGTTGTCCTTCTGGGGAGGAGGTAGGCAGGATGCTGGAAGCTGAACACCTTCACCTTTACGTTCTCTCCTTGGTGCGCCCAGGGATACAAACACCATCTAGCAACAGAGAGAAACAACAAGGAGGAGAGAGACAACATATATGATAAACTGTGGAATGTTTTCGACAGGATCATAATTTAACAACTTAGACACATCGATATATTTCTTGTCAGATCTTTACTGAGCAGCATGTTGAGCAACTGCCGCAATTAAAGCTTGTTTTGCTTTTCCTTAAGGCATTCATGGTATAGTTGCATACACTGTTTGCTGTTGTTAGACCGTTCTGTTGCCTTGTCCCTCATCCCTTATTTTGCTGCTCAGGCCAGGGAGACACTAGGACTGGTTCTGACTTCTCACTACATTAATGAAATGGCATAAAAACTAATCCAGAGGAAAAAAGAGATAAATTGTCTCAAAGGACCAGAAAATGCTACCTTCCAGCACCACTACATACACCAGCTACACGAGGCAAAAGCAACATATCAACCAGTCTTTCGGTGACTGCTATCTATAGGCTGGTAATACCTGCATATCCTTAAAACCCAATTCATGAAGTGTTTTTTCATCATAATCGGTTGTCAGTTCATGCCCAGATGAAATCATTCTCACAGGTCCCATGAGGCCACCTAGGATAAAAACATATTTCAGTACATTTCTAAAATCATAGCTGCATTTTCTAATGAAAGTGACAAAACTTTTTAATAGAACTCCTTTCCGTAGCAATTAAAGCGAGGCAAAAACTTAAAGCAATTTCCTTACAAAACCTGGTTGTTAAAACTAAATTTACTTGCCTGTAGTTAACAGTAACTTTTTCAATAACATTTCACCCAATCTCGTACTGAAGTGTTCACAACAGAGATTAAAATGAACCTTTCATATTTTGTAGTAAATTATGCTATGACAGAGAAAAGTAATGGAAAATCATAGTGAACATCAACAAAATCCCTTTGTATCACACATCTGTGATAAAGTCAGCAAAGCCAAAAAAGCAATGGTTCATCTTACTTAATTGTAAGTTGGAACTGAAGATGTCACGTACTTCAGAAAGGAAAAACAGAGAACACTGTTCAAAGAACTCTCAACATTGAGCAAGAGATCTGAACAATTAAAAGACGAAGAATTTAATCTTAGTCCCGCTTGGAAAACAAGTAAAAACTGATTGAGATTTTGCTCTGTAAGGGTAAGGCAAGAGAAAAACTTGTATTCTGACATCAGGAGCCTTTGATTTTTACTGGAACTTGATAAACTATGTTTACATTTCTACCTTTGATGAAATAATTGCCATTTCAGGTTCCTAACCAGGAAATGTTTTTTGTCGTTGTTGCAAATTACAACTGTCTCCAAATTACAAACGTCTCGAAAATAGGGTAAGGATTAATAAAACTGTAGGTTTTAACTGCAAGTCTCAGTTTCAGTCCTATCCTCTCAAAACTGGCAGTTGAAAGGTAAAAATCATGTGACTAGATGATTCCAAAAGCACGGTGGCAGGCAGAGAACAACGCAGAGACACTTCTTCAGAAGTCTGGTTAATAAAGAGATTTAGCCTCTCACAGGGCTTTATGCATCTCAGCCAACACAGATTTAAATTACAAAACCAACCAAAGGACACTGGGTTCTCCAGTTTCCCATAGTTATGGTTAGTTAACACACAATGTAAAAACCAGAAAAAATAAAACAACATCCACAAAAAGTGTACAAGATTATGGATATCAGCACAGGCATTCTACGAAACAATAGATGCTGTACATGTGTAACATGACTGAACTTCAGCTCCTGTGGGACTGCAATTCTGAATTTTCCAAATAATTTTTCTAAAATCCCAGCTAAAAGAAAAAATTAAAATTTCAGCTATGTAGCTACACTTGGTGGAAAACAAGATAGTGTTTTTACTAAAATAGCTTCTGCCGAGTGGCTGGAAAAGGACTTCACATAGAAGGTCTAAAATTCAGTCTGGTTGACTGACAGTGTCTTTCATAATTTATTTATTTTTTTTTTAAGTTGTTCAGCTACCAAAAGAAGGTCAGATTCATGTTTACACATTCACTAATGGTCAGTGGGTTTGGAAAAAGATGTTCATGGACAGAGTTTGTTGAGAGGGGAAAGCAGAACGCGCCGAGAGAAAGAAGAGCGCGCCGAGAGAAAGAAGGCAGACGAGCAGAGAATTCAGCAATCAGTAACATTAACAGCAATAAGTGATAAGAATGCCATAAAACACAGCACCAGTAAGATTTAGAAAGTGTTCTCCTACTAGAGGATAAAGCAAAAATTTTAATTCACTCAAAAACACAAAGAAAGGGAAAAACAGGACTGCGTATTCATCACACTAAGCAAGCATCTCAGGAGCAAGGTGACATTGCAAATTAAGAGCATCAAAATAAGATGAATGATTATCATAAAATAAAAAGCAGTTGCAGGAATAAGGGAAATCTGACACCTCACCGGAACACACATACGTAGGGTATAAATGATGACTTTGAATTCTGACTTCAAATTCTGAATCAATGGCAGAGCCAGAATGTACGAATTTCACAAAACACAGAATAAGCTTCTATATACCAGAATCTTTAAACTACAGAAAACATAACTAAAAAAACAAAACCCACAACAAAACAAAACAAACCCCACCAAAAGCCAAACACAACTGAAAGGAAAATGGTGTGGGGAAAAGTCTATTGGAACTTGGAGCTTGGCTAGATCTGAAGACCTTTGAAAGATGTACATTTTTTGCTATTTAAAATGAGTGGTAGTGCTCAAGAAGTGATGGTGTTAGTTAAAAGGGAGGGTTATGCTAACTAAAACTACAGCTAGAAGAAAACAAATCCTAATGCTTGCTTACTTAGGATATTTGGGGAAGAAAAAAACCCACCATAATCTTCTAAGCTCTAAATGGATGAACCCTCCCCTAAGTGCAAAAAATACAGTTATGAGTACCACAGCTCACCAGGGAAATCCCCTTTGCGGCTGCTTTGGCCAAACTCCTGAAGCTGTGCTTGTTGATTTATCTGCTCCTTCTGCAAATTTTCATACCAATGGGTGACTTCTGCCCGTAGATCAGCTACCTGGTCACTAGGATACATTTCTATAGTCATCTGAAAAAAAGATGTATTTTATTTTTTTAAAGAACACAGAGAACTTACTGAAGTTTAACACTGCAGGAGGTACTTGTAAAAGGCCTTTTAACTTACCTTGTCAGGAAGTCCAGCTGGCTGACACACAATTCTTAGTGGTAGTGATTGTTTGTCACTCAGTGCTTTCAAGTGACTACTGATACCAGTGCCTTCGATCTGCCACTGTCTCAGGTGATACGCAAACCTTAAGAAGCAGGTAAAAACATTGAAAAAGTATTTTTGTCAAAAGTGATTTAACGCAAATGTTCAATATAAGAAACTAAAATAACTTTGAAAAAGTTTCTTTGGTGAGAGATGGGGAAACATGAACCACATCCATACATCTTTATACAAGGACAAGGGCCAATTCTTCTAACTGTATAAACCTGATATACATTACCTTTCAAAATTACCCACTACTGTCCTTACTTTACACAAAGAAAAACAAGGAAACTATATTTTAATAATAACACATAACCCATTCATCATTGTGATAAAAGGAATGGATACAAATTCTGCATCCAAACATATCAGTGGAGCTATTTACCTTCTTCTAAAAGCCTCCAGGTGTGTCTTCAGCATTAAGAGTCCTCTTTCAATAATGGTCAGACTTGAATGAGAGTCTTGCTCAAGGTTACTAGAAGCTATCATCAGACTCTCCATACACTTGCTAATAAATTCCTGTTCCTTTTCAAGACCAGTTTTACCTGCAACATGAATCAAAGTACACCATATAAGCACAACTTCGTGACTACACATTTTAAGACTAAGAAATATAAGAGGTTAATGATATATATTATTTAAAAGATTTTAAATAGAAAACAAAAATGAAAATTCATACCATTGATATAGTAAGAGTTGATATACTGGATAGCCGCTCGACTGACATCACCAGACTGTGCTCTTAAAGCAATACCCCAGAACTGGTCCATGCCACACAACTGTTTTGACAAAATGAAAACAAACACAGAAGCAAAACATTGCCTCATTATTTTACTGGGAGTGATGCTTTTCTGACTTGTGACATTTTGCTTCTAGATGTAATGACTAAAAATGTCTCCATTTTTCATCTGTTCAGGCTCTCACCACTGCACAAATCAATCACTATAAAATTCTAACTTTCACAAAAATATTTTCATACCTTGAAGCACAAGGAGAAATGGTTAAAATTCAGAAGAGAGAATTTTTGGTTTTGACAAACAGGAATACTTTTAAGAAGCCTGAAAACCACAACTATTATTGGTACTCATAACAAGAACAGAAATTTTAATTAAAAATTGCCTCAAATCAATTCACAGAAAAAATATCCCATGTATAATTTTATTTCTAAGACTGTTGCCCTGTATAAAAAAAACCATGGCAGAAAAACTTCTAAGGCACACCATAAGTAAACTGAGACACATTTACAACAGATTTCTATTCAGAATTAAGTATGATTAATAGAAGGTAATCTGAATCTTCTTATTTATAAAAGTAAATGTTACGAACCTATTAATTAAAAGCAACAGTGAATACATTCCAGTTATGCAAAGAATACGATAAAACTGCATAAAGATAGACGGGCAATAGGCACCACTTTCTTTGTGGTTTCCTATCTCTAGAGACAAAAGCCATACATGCTCAGAATCATGAGGGAAGCTCAGGAGCCTTGTCCTCTTATTTCCGTTTCGCTATTTCACATTTGGAACTTCTGAGTTCTCAGGGCTCTCCTCAAGGCAAAAATCTCTACAGATCTCCCCACTTTGGGCTGTGACACTACTATGTCAAACCAGTGAGCAATACTCAAGTCACTAAGAGATAAGCTGTTTCAGATAAGTAATTTAATTTCCCCTTCCCTCAGAAAGAACTAAAACATAAGCAAAGAATCTAAGCTTACCTCTGAGTTTGAGCCACCATCATAGGCACTAGTAGCCAGTCGAGCCAAATTACACAAGTGCTGGAAGAGGTTTAGGCCAGTCATACTAATAGTTTCAGGCTTTAGTTGTGGCATCTAAATAAAATGAATGCACTTTAGCATGAAAAAAATTTCAGTGATGGAACAAACAGCAATTACAGGGTATTTACTTCATTAGCACAGAAAAATGTCATTGTTACTACCAAACATATTTGAATGAAGTAGATCAGTTAAAATTTATTCTTGTAAAAAAACACTCATTACATTTTCACACAATACAAAAAAATAACAATAATTGGCTTAAACAAACCTCTTTAGCACTGATTTGGACTGTAACAGTGTAGAGGGAACAAAAATTATTATTCTAACATTAGCTGCTTAACTTACTAACAGCATGACAATTTGTTACCATGATGCGTACGCTTACAAAAGTAGACAAAAAATTGTGTAACATTAACAAAGAACTAGACTACATTAATTATTGCACAACCTATCCATTTTGTAATTTCATCTGCTGAAATGGGTGGGACCCCTTGTAAAGAGCTCTACTGCTACGTGTTCATATTTTCAGCAGATATATTGATCAGATTTATACACCTCTCCCCAAAAGAAGAAAAGTTGGTTTTTTTTAGTCAGGTAAGCTATATATCAAAGGAAAGTATAGTTTTGGACAGCTTTTTTTTTTTTCCAAATTGAAATGAAGTGCTACATAGCTTCAGATATAACACAGGCTATTCACAAAGAAACAAGTAAATACTAAAGGGAAAAGAATTCATGTCAATTCGTTCCTCTCTTCCCCTCAAGCAGAGAAAAATCACCGAATGACAAGCAGGGTCCTCCCAGATTATTGAAGAAATTTTTCACAGAAACAATTTAAAATACATTCAATAGTACTTATATGGAAAGAAACACTTTTACTAGAATTATAAGGTTGAAATCAACTCTCTACATACCTTTTCCAAAAAAAGGTGCTTGTAAGTCTCCATACCCATAGCATGCTGATCTTTACTTCGAACTTGATTTAAAAACCAATGTAGTGCATCATCATAGCATTCAGAATCTTCTACTAAGCAGTGCCACAGTATGTCCACTTGTTCTAAACTCAACCCTAAAATTAGGGAAGTATTTTAACTACTCCTTTGTAACGTCAAATATATAGTGATATTCTACAAAACCCAAGAAACCATACAGAAAAATCAGAATGGTTTTTATCAGGGCAAGAAGTTTATGGAAAGAACAAAAGAAAAATGCACCACCTAGCAATTAGGATTCAAGTACTTTTTTCCCCTTTTAGAGCTGTCAATCAGATACAGCTTTTGGACACTAGTGCTGTCAGTTGTTACTGAACCAATGAGCAGCGTGGGCTGACCTGAGATCTTGTACCAAACCACAGGTTGCTTCTCAATTCATAATTACTGGGCACAAGCTAGAGTCTGTCTTTGAGCTAGGTATTGAGACAGTGGCTAAAAATAGTATCTCTAACTATTTCATTGTTATTCCTCTCAAGAAAACTGTAAGTTTATTTTCTTAGTTGGTATATTAACATTTCTGATCCAACAAATGTCTTTAGAAAGTGGCTCTTATCAACAATAGCAAACAACAGTGTGACATGTTTTTTCCTCTTGGCTACAGATACTTTCATTCCTTCCTGTACTCTGGCACTGCATGCCAACTTTGACTACCTATGAGACAACCCAAATGACTCCTCCCTTCAGTTGTTTTAATAAATGACCTCAATACAATCAACCAAATGTCTGTACAGAGCTGATGCTAAGACAACACTCAAGGCTGTTAGTTTACAAGGGCTTAAGAAGAGAGTGGCCAAAACCATTTATGGAAGGGAAAGCCACCAAGGGTTACTAAAACCACAGAAATATAAGTTCAACTTCAAATTCAATCAGCCACATCAAGAGATCTCTATTTTTAACATTTAGAGTGAAAAGACTTCAGCATCTGTACAGATCAACTATCACACAGAATACAGCTATTGCAAAAGACCCTACAGGGAGTGTAAACCAATTTCTGACAGTATTAAAACATAAAGAATTATTCCTTTTTGGTATCACAACTTACAGTTCATTCCAGGAAAAGATCTCAGGGAACATTATGGACATGAACCAAAACCCACAAATACCAAATATCTTAATTTCAAAAATTCCTACAATCCTAGTAATTAGAAAAACCAAAGCACAGAGAACAGAAATTTTTTTTCTTGCAGAACTGCAATAGAATCTAAACTCCAATGTTGGTCTTGTGCTTTGTCAAAAGATCTTCCTTCTTTAGAAACAGTATCAGAGATTATTTAAAACTGTATCTGTTTAGAATATCATATTTATTTAAGCTAACATGATTATTAAGAACTATGTGAGCCTTATTAGGAGGTGCTTCTCTGATAAGGTACCTCAAATACTTACTGAAATGATCTGGTGATCCTAGAGTTGAAAACACACATGTCAGGAACTGAAGACGAACCTGAACTTCTGCACTGTGGCTGTATCTAAAATTTAAATTTGTATAAAAATGGAAGTTTATTTAATTTTTTATTGTCACAGCTTTTTTCCCGCTCATACATGTGCTTCTGAAAAGCATAAATAGCTTTGCCTTCTAAGTGTCTTCCTGAATTTCTAGTTCAGTATATAGTCTATAGGCTGGTTGTACATATTACAGAACCACACCAAACACGTGGAATGACACACTAGTTGTTATTAGATGAGGTACTTTTTACGGTATTTTTTTTAGAGTGTGGGAGTGTGGTTTTTTTGGCAAACAAACCAATTCAAGTGCATCATTTTGTCGTTAGCATCTTGCAGGATCTGACCTTAATTTTTTTCCCCTAACTTGTAAAATGCTGGTATTTCCGCTCTGAATATATACAAATCTTCATGAAGATTTGTAAACAAATATTCAACATAAAGTTTAACAGAAATAACAGGAGAGTTGTTGTGTGGGGTTTTTTTAAGCAAAAGGAAGCTATTTAAAATGTTATTGTTTACAGACCTTTGTCTCCCTAATCATGTAAAGTCCCTACATAAAGTAGTTCCTTATAAGAACACATCAGAAGCACCAGAAAAGCAGAGAAGAAACATTTAAAAACATAAAATACCAAACACTCGACATCAGTTGTGTACTTACAATGCATGTTTATGTCGTCCTTCCCTGACTGCCTGAATGTAGTGTACCAAATTATCAAAGAAAAGTTTCATCATATTAAGTTCCTTTTCTGCCCACCTGTGTCAATTTAAAGGGCAGAAAGTATTAAGGCTTGCTTAAAACGATCAGAAAAGCTACAGAAACTAGAAAGCTATTACAGAAAAACTGCAAACACATAAACCCAAAGTAAGCATTCCATTTTCTATCTAGCATGAAATCAGGATTATTTTCCAGTACACTACTCCTTTCTTTTCATCATCGTTATATTCAGGCATAGGACTGATAGAACACTCCCTTTTGAGACCATGGAAACCATTCCTAAAGGCTGTAATTCAGAAATAAAAGACTAAGCTAAAACTCAGAACTGGGCATATACTTAAACGGCCTTTCTGACATGACAAGAAAAATTGCTGATAATCACTTTCCCAGAAGTTTTGGTAGCCTGGTCTCTATACTTAGACCAGCTAGTTATATAGTTTGTTCTAGTAAGGAATGCTATACAATATATCTTCACATTTCAGAAGTTTTCTTACAAACTTATTTATTTATTACTAAGAAGTAATAAACATAAGAATAATAGCAACAAAAAATTGATATACAATCAGAACAGAATGACATAACATCAAATTATTAAAACCTTTTACAATATACTATTACTTGATGTCTAGTACTGTCTGCAAGTCCTTTGGGATTTAAAGGGAGGGGATTAAAAAATAGAGTCTTCACCTGGGTTACATCGCTAGTGCGTAGCTATGAAGAAATCTAGGCCCAAGTAATCAGACAAGCTCATACATCTAGACCAGGTAACAGACAGATGATAACTTTAGGTCATTATTAATCTGGACCACACTTAAGAAGCAAGCCTTGCAGCAGTCCCCTAAATGTCATCACTTCTGTTGGGAACATGGGGCTACTTACATTGTTATCCAATGTGTATCATAACTGCTCCCAAATTGTTGAAATGTACCAAACAGCTTTGGAAGAAGACGAAGCGAAACTACTACTGATCTATAGGAGAAAGAGAGAAATGACCATAATATGTAATCATCACAAAATTAACATAGTCAAATTACTTTGATAAGCTCAGGTTCAGTGAGCAAACAGGCTAACTGAAAGCACTGGAATTATCTATGTGTCAGCAAATTAGTTTCCTGAATCTGAATTACACACACTTCAAATTCTTTACATATAATATCTTAGACACACAACTCTTGGACAGGTATCAAAATAACACAGTATACAGTTTGTTTATTCAAAATTATTTAAATTTCAAAAGGTAAATTCTTATTTTTTCATAAAAGTTACCTTTTGAAATTTCAGCAAAATGAGTATGTTTTTTCTAGAAACCGATGACATAGCAGAAATAAATCCGCATCAAATCATTATAGACACAAGTCGGTGTGTATTGCAAGACAACTATCTAGGAAGAGTCAAGAAGTGCATAAACTGCATGGAACAGAACTTTCATATCAGTGATAAGTATCTTTTATTAATTACTATCTTAGTATATTTGTAACTCATCTTACAAATACAGTTCTTAGGAAAAAAGGTAACAACGTAACACTGCAGATGATGTCCTGCAGCTGATTGGTTGTATTGACAAAAATTCCACTTTTGCTACTCTTCAAACTGCAAAATCTCACAGTTTTGGCTAGTATTAAAACAAGTTATCTGCGTTGAAGGTTCTACTTCTACCCCCAGCTGCTGCTTCACAGAAATTAGACCCCATAACAGACTTGGTGGAAAAGAACTTGTCTGTTCCTCAGCCACTTGGGTGTAAAATCTAAATTCAATTCAAAATACTCATGCTACGGCACCTGACCTTGCACTCAACTGGCTAAGGTGTGGACCTGATTTCACCAAATGGTAGGAAGGCAGTAACCTCTGGCAGAAGGGAGAACACACAAATGCAACAAGATAAGAAATTCAGGACACTGATAAAATAGAAAAATGGAACATCAGATATATCCATAACACCTTGAAAACTATTTTTATATTTCTGCTTTTGTGTGGTTTAACTTGTCTGCCTGTAAAATTAAAAGCTGTTACAGTCAACTTGGGATTTTCTCGAAGTTGCAAAACCAGATAAATGTAAAAACAGATCATTTAAGTTACCTGTTGTTTGCTAAATTTTCTAAGCAGCCTTCAATAAATCTCATTCGAATCTGTCTGTCAGTGAACCAGCACACTAAAGAACAGAGCAGCTTCTCTGCTTCATTTATTAACCCTTCAGAGAGATGAATCTACAGCAAGTAGAAAGAAAGGTCACTGAATAGTATATATTTATTTTCTTTTAAAAAAAAAAATACTGTTTTCTGGTATTCAACTTACTGCATCTTCATCCTGGACCAGATCCCACAAAAGGGTATTTCCTTTCTTACAAACATTATCCAAATTAATGTCCGTCACCGCATTGCTATTATATTGATGTTTATGAACTGCTGGTCCTGAACAAAATATAAAGACCGTTATTGAATAAATAGAAGGAACTATCTAATCTGAACATTATTCCCTAAATGTATGAACAACCACATGCTTTGTTCATAAACTTGGCTATTTCAAAGTGCATAGAACGACATTGTAATTGCAGCCTTTTTCCATATACGGGTTCTCAAAAGAATACAGAACACTATGACCATACAAGAAGTCAACAGGACAGTCAAGCCAGTATTTACACTGTGTTTTAGCAAATGGCAAGGTGCAATAAAAACAGCACCTAACAACTGCAGAGGTAGGTGCAATTGCATTTGAATTTCATTAGATATAATTCATAATGTAATTAAAATATTTCTTAAATCCTTCTGTAATACTGGGGTCCAAAGGGAAGTATCTTTGTAACTACAATGGTTAGAAAGGAAGAAGGAAGCACATTTCAATAAATTCCCCTCACACTGCATCATCTCCTGTATCTAACTAAAAAGCGGGAAAAACCGGCACCTTTTTAATATATGACAGTATCAAAGTGCATGATTTTACAAACTCATCGTGGTTTCATAAACACCGAGAGACATTTTCCTTCTACGTGGCCACAGCTGGCACTGTTCATTTATCTACTATTTGATACTATTTTCATGTAAGAGCAAAGTCAAGTAGAACATTTGTATTGCGTGCAGTATACTGTAATTATTTGCACATGCAAAACTAGAGGTGTCTGCATTGAAGGCCTCATGCTCACACAATAACTTGGGATTGTCAGCAAGATAACACCTATAGAAAATATTGAAAAAATATTCTGATTCACAGCATGTTTTAACTACTAAGTTTTAGTAGTTTATTCAGCTCTCTAGCGTGTGTGTGTGTCGAGGGGAATCATTCCAAATTTTCAGTGTCGGGCTGAAATTCTAATTCAGTTCCACATAATAAGAGTTATTAAGCCTAAAGAAAAAAAGAGACTTCTTACTAAACTGTGTTTCAGGAAAAGATACAAATAGTACTGGTTTTACGGTTAGCTGCAAGATAGCAAACTTGGTTCTGCCAGACCAGTGAAGAAAAACATCAAACCTTCACTAGCCTGGCTCTCCATTATATTTAAAAGAAGGATAAAACAGCAAATAAAGCTGCCACAGCAGCATATGGAAAAATAGTAATTCTTGAGTAGTGTTTTAGTAGCATCTTAAATTGCATCCTCAAGTAAACTAGAAGATTTGGCAGTGTAAGATGAAATAGCACAAAATGCCCTTTAAGGCAAGCTCCCTAAGATATCAAGTTATATTTTAACTCACTTTTCTGAAAATCTTCCTCTGTATAGCCCATTATGGTTAATCCATTTAAGATAACAAATGTTCAGAATCACAATAAGATCCACCCACCAAAAGAAAAATTACATAATGTTGCAGAGAAGAAAAAATTCTCGCATTTCATTACCATCTTTCTTTGCACTTTAGTAACTGATTAGAAAAAAAGCATTTGCTAGGCTCTTCAGTGCCTTTATTTGCTTTAACTTGCTTTAAAAGCTCCAGTAGAAAAGGGAGCAGAGAGGGGGAAGGAATTTTAAAAGGTAAACACAGCTATATCTAATGTGATACAAAAATTAATCTCTTGGAGATACAGTAAAATCTCAGTAGTCACCATAGTTTCTTTGGAGAAATACACAAGTATGTTTAAAATAATTATTTTAATTATCAGAGACTAATTCAAACTATGTAAAACTGAGCTAGAAGTACAATGTTTTTCTGTTTTCTTTTTATCACTCTTACCTTGACTAAGATGTTCGTGATAGATAGAGGCAAGGTTAGGAAGGTGCTGCTGAAGATGAGATGTTAGCTCAGCATGTGAATTAATCTGTACGAGCTCTTCTTCACAGCCAGACTCTTCCCCATCAAAATCAGCCATATTTTTCTCTGATTTTGCACTGACTTGGGAACTACTGCAGCTGACATCATCTGCACTTAGCATATCATCAACCATATGCCTGTGAAAGAATATTAGAATGGACAATATCAAAGGGAAAGTTGTCTATAGCAGATTACAAGTGAGCAGACATCTCCCTAAAGCTAAAGCCAGGAAGAATCATCTGACTGAACAGCAGGTTTTCATGTGAGTTTGAAAAACAAGTATAAATTGAAGGTCTCACTATCATGATGATTGTGTTAACTTCTTGAATGTTAACTAAATAGAGCATTTTCCAAAACAACTTTAACATTTTGTTAAATGTTATCTTATTTATTTAGTACAAAAACTTTACAAAAAACTTTAATCAGATGTTAACAAAAAAGATTACTGTGTAACCAATGTGAAAACTATCATTAGACAAAACTATCCTGAACTATAGCAAAATGTCCATACAAATTTCTGCCCAAACTTGAGTATTTTGCTACCTGTTTGTTTGTTGGTTTGTTTTTTTTTTAATTCTATTACAGAAGGAATCAAAGAAATGTCAAGCTACCTACCCATCATGGTGATGGTGGTGGTGGTGATGGTGGTGGTGCTGTGGCCCAATGAATTGCCGACAGTTAAATAATTCGTTTCCAATAGTTTCCCCAAGGAAGTCCCCTGTATGAGTTATACAAGAATCTTGAGACCCTTGTGAAATGTGAGCAGTGCTCATCTCCCCTGTCATATCATGCTCTGCATCCTCAGCATGAGAGCAAGCATCTAGCATTCGAATTCGATTATCCACCGGTGTCACAGAGTCAGCGTTAAAAACATGGTCCTTTCCTGCCCCATTATTTGCACCACTCCTCTCCGATGCCCCTTGTGAATCTCCCAGACAAATGCCTGTTTGTGATTCCAGTTTTCTGTTTCGTAGATCTGCATTCCTACTGCTTTTCTGGGGATTATGACTCCTATCTTCTTCCTCTTCATCCTCCTCCTCTTTTAGAGCTTCAATATCTGCAATGTCTTCAGACTGCACCTCACTGCCAGGGCTTCCAGCAGACTGGCTTGCATGACTGGAGTTGGCCTCATTGCTGGATCCATCACTATGGCCACTGCTGCTACCAGGACCACTACTGCCATCCTCACCACTGTTGGCTGTCTCATCAGAGCTTCCTTGCATGGATTCCTGAAATGAAGTAAATTTTTAAGATTGGTGGAAAAAGAAAACACTGATGAAAATACATAACCAACATCTTCATCATTCAAACACTATTCTTCATTTATGAGGAAATGTGTCAAATCTACAAGTCTTCATTCGTTATCAGTTTGGTTGCCAATGAAAAAACACTCTCAGCAAGATTCAGATTTAGTAATTTAATATTTGTATTACCTTATTTGTAGCAGGGTATATGTGCAGGCTTTGCATACTGACTGATAAACAATATGTCATGCAATCCCTTACTGAGAGATTAATCTTACTGAAATATAATTTGTGTGCAGGAATCTGTTGGAGGTGGTTTTTGTAGTTTATGCTATGTAAACTGCACAGAACATAAGATTCTAGCTATCCACTGCACTGCTGCAGGTAAGCATCCATGTTATGTACCTGTTCAGATTTTGAAACAAAAATTATTTCCATAGTGAACAGTAGGCAACTCAGTAACAAAATTCACTAGCTAAGATTTACACTCTTACCTCTGTATCTGAAAGCCGCTGCTGTACATGTTTTGTTCTGTTAATAAGCTGTTCCTCCATTTCAATATCGCTGCCTCCACTCTGATGGGTGTCACTGTTGTCACTACTTTGAGGGCTTGCTGCTGGTGACCCTAGTTCAAAATCACATTTTCCAGTTATTTTGTGATATATAGTAGTTGGAATATAACAGCATTTCATAAATCTGCCTCAAATGTTGAGCTCAACAGCATTCTCCCTGCAAACAGTTGAACAAGGGATGTAACTCAAACAATCTGTATACCTAAACACTAAAAATTTTTGCTACAACACTAAACATTTTACTAAAAAATCTGTATTCTTATGTCTCTTCTTGCCAGTACATAACACAGCTATAAGAATTTCATAGATTCTACATGATACATAATTCTCACTTCATTTCTCATAAAAACATAATTTCAAACTTCTTCTGTTCAGAAGTTCTTCTTCTATTCAGATTCAATAGCTGAAGAAAAACACTGGAGTATCAAATGTAGGAGATTGTGGTGTACTTCTAAAACTATACTTACAAGGTGAAGGGGCTGCTCTTCTGAGCTCCTCTTCTTCTGAAGGAAAAAAGCAGGATGGAAAAATAAGTGACTAAAAATCTTTTTGTCAGCATATAGTTGTCCATGATTCATAAAAATCAGCAGTAGGAAAAGAAAGGGAAACTACAGTGAAATGGCTTGGTAGCACCTTTAGTAATGACTGTGAGGAAATACACAGTCAAGTAAAAATAAAACAAACCAGAAATAGCATGTAGTATCAAAAACCAGGTAAAAATTAGCTAAGCTTTTGTAAGACTTTATGTAGTTATGTAAATTACAGACGACCAGCAGAACAAGAACAGTTAACCGATGAGTTATGGACCATCCTCTGAATTAAAAAATAAAATTTAAAAAAAATAGAAAAATACATACTAGTTTAGATACACAAACAGAACTGATCTGAAATAGAGTGTTTTACTAATGCTAACACTAATACAGTTTTAATACTTTCAACTTAATCCTCAGCTTGAAAAATATGCCAGCATGACAGTTGTGAAAAATACTTCAAGTAAAAAGTTCTAAACATCCTTTTTTGTCTAAAGTCAACAAGAAGACTATGAAAATGAAAAATTTAACTACCAGATAATACTGGAAAACCACATACCTTTTTTGTTTCCCATGGGTAGATTGGTACTCAGTAAAGATGCAAAGGAGCTTTGTTTTGACAGCTGAGCTTTAGCTGCTAGTGCATTATTCCACAGTGCTTTTATAAGCATTGACGCCAAATACAAGGTCTGTAAACAAAAGCAGGTAACAGTGCTATTAAGGAGCAGTGGGCTTGTTATACACAAATCCTCTGTTAATCTTTCTATATGCCAGTACTACAGTTCACCACCATGAACTCATCAAAATAAACTAATGCACAAAATAATGTTCCATGAAGCACTAATTAACTTCAGACATGAAATCAGTGGTTATGTAGTATTCAAAAATCTCTGAAAAAGATTATAATTCAAAAGCCAAAAAAGGCCTACTTGAAGAAATACGACAACTTTACTCAGAATTTCCTCTTTTATGCATTACTGAATATTACTTTTACACACATTCCTTTAGAAAGAGAAATCAAACTGCAGAATGCTTGTTTCATACATTAACATAGTCTCTTTTCTTGTTACAGTGATTTTGTTCACCTTGTCATTACCTGTTCAGTGTGAGCACTTGGATGAAGAGTTGAGACTAGGTTAAGAAGATGTCTAAGTGGGACTGGGTCCAAGTTTTTGATCAAAGAAGGAAACAAGTCATGGATGTACCGACTGCAATGCTTTAGCTACAAAGTACAAACAGAGGAGATAACAGGAACAGCAAAATAAACTTTAAAAAAAAAATAATCAAAGATTTGATAAAATTGCAGCAATTAAAGAACACCTTTGAACAAATTCTCAGAAAGCACTTGTCCAATAATTCCAAACTACGTTAGACTTACAATTTTGACTAAAGTTCATTTTTCTATTGTAAAGCATGCAAAGCTTAGTAAAATCAAATTTAAAAATACCTTCCTTAATTCCAGTTCTAAGAGATTTGGTGAAAAGAAGAAGTGAAAGTTTATTTTGTAATTTAATTTAAGTATAATTTCTGAAATATTCATGTACCTGCTAAATCCTGAGAGAAATAACACTTGCATTGATTACCTTATTAGCAGTAGTAAACACAAATAAAGACATTGCAGGCTAACAGGAGACTGAGAGAACAGACTATGTGAACTGTGGGAGGATTATTTATAATTCTTTTGTCTTTCCAGTAATGGATGTCAAGAAATGTGACAATGTGTTTACCTAACTACTCTATGTAGACATTAAAGTGACAGTGCTCCTAGATGTTTCCTTTTCAGTTAAATGCTGCTTTTTATAGTCACTCAAAGGGTTTCATTATGTTTGTAAGGATGTTGATATCAAAAAAATAAAATAATGGTTTACAGGAAGTTTCTAGAAAAAAACATTCTTAATGTTGGTTACCACATATGCACCTCAAAAGGGGTTTTTTCATTCTTTATTTTAATTTGCCTTCCTGGCATATAAAATCCATGTCAGCAGTTCATGGGGTACAGACCATCATTCACGTGATTCAAACTCGAATGAAATTATGTGTGTTCTATACAAGGATGCATTTAAACATTTTGAGATATCTGCTTTAACTCAGAGAAGATACATTTTTGTCAAAAAATGAGTTTAAGAAGCAGAAAATATATTTCTAAAGGCCTCCTTTTAGTCTAAAGGTGTCAGCCTTTCAAACAACACTAGTGATTTAAACCTTTTACAGGAAGTCATTTGGACATACTTAATTCTGATTTAAAACATACCAGTATGTCAAAATGAACATATGAACTGTAAAAGAATTATCATATTAGGGTAATTACATTAATTTCCTAAACCAGTATAAAAGATAGAAAAAATCCAGAGGTCTAACACATGTGTGAAAACATCACAGAAGGCAAACAATCACTTAAAAAATGTAACTGAACTATGTACTTATGAATTACTCTGATACAGAAAACTGTTGGGGCCTATTACAGTGACTGCTGGCATAATGAGCATTTATTAACCTAACAGCTGCATGTTATGATAGTGGACTACAGAGGTTTCAGAATGTGTATACAGCAGTATTTGATTCAAACAAAATTACAGAGAAATATTGAAACGTGTAAAAAATCCCTTTAAAATCTTTTATAGCAGTATGTTCCCTATACCTGTTTCAAAAAGATCAATTTTATTTCTCTGTCCTTCACACTGAAACTTTGAAGGTCTTTTCTGTGTATTTTTGTTTTGTTTTGTTTGTTTTAATAACAAAGGCAGAATGAAACCACGGAAAATGTCTACTGTATTCAAATGCCTTAAATAAACAATTTCACAACCTAAAATAAAAAGGATAGTAATACATTAAAAGTAGCAAACAAATATGTCTTTCTGAAGGAAAAAAGCCTATCAGAATTTCCAGGTTTACCACGTGAAAAATGAAATCTCAGTGCCTTCTATAGATTTTAACACCTGCACTAGCACAGCTATAAACTTCACTGCCACAACTTTCACCTGATTGTTGCCACCACAAGTAACAGAAATGGAAGCTACAATACATAGAAACAAGTCAATTTAGCACAATAGCAAAAATATCACATCTACCCCACAATCTTCATCCCCATTCTTAGTAAAAACATGGTATCTCTTTGTTATATAACTTCAGTTTTATCTTGTATAAAAGTAGCCTCAGTGAATTCTTGCAGCTAAAAAGAAAGCAATTGTGGCCGTTGCCTAACTTGAAATCTTGGTCAGCAAGACATACAAGAAAAAGTAAGAAACTAATCTTTACGAATATAAAACAAAGTCAAACTCTGGGTTTTGTTTGGTTTTTTTTTTTAATCAGTCCTGCAATGATAAAAATGTTATATATACCTGTGCTGCAGCCCAAATACAGTCTATATGTTGAGTACTAAGTCTCCCTTCAGCTGCGAGAAAATTCAGAATCACTTGGCACTGTTTGATGATCTGCAAAGTGAGAACATATTGAGGAAAGATTTACTAGAACAAGAAGTTACTCCTCCATGTTTATATGAAACATAATAATAATTTTATACAAACCTCAATATGTAAATTTGGTCCAAAAATGTGCTCAACTACATTGTTGCTGATAAGCCAGTCTGCAAGCTCTTTTGCAATTGACCTAGAGATGAAAAGAGAGTGGAAGCATGCAAAATTATCTGCCTACATTACATACACTGTGCTTTTACCTGTAAATGCAGCAAGCATATGAAAACTTTTTGGAACACAAAGCATACTCAACATTCATTCTTCCAGGTAGGAAGCAAATTCCTTTTTTTTTTTCTTTAGCTGGAAGACTAATGCCAAATATCAACATTTTCTACTCAGCCCTCTGGACCATTAGCAAACATGTAAGCAACAACTCTATTACTTTTATTAGTTAATATTGCTCCATAAACCACCCATATACCACTTTCAAAGACCTCACAGGTAAGATTTTGATAAATGCTGCTATTTAACTCAAGTTTAGAATGAAACCCCAGAACTATTGTGTTCATAAATGTAGCTAAAGGTGGGAGTGATAGGAATTATTTTTTAAAGAAAATCACTTAAATATTTTTATATTCTCTTGTGTAAACAGCATCTCATATAGCTTTAAAAAGCTGTGTTTTACATGGTCATAGTTATACACATGTAGCATGCAGATACTTCCAAATTCTCATTTTTGTTTCACCTGTAACAACAGGGACCTTTAGGCACTGACAATCCATAAGCAAACGTTTGAACAGAACAGGACCAGGAAACCGAATTTTCCAAAACAAAAGTTGAACTTCCAGAAAGGACTGCCCTGTCTGGAAACTAGTGCACAAGCTCCTTTCTATGCCTTCCTTTCAAGCAATGGTTTGTTTACCCACATTTTGGCATCAGAAGCAATTAAGAGGACATCACAGTATTTAAAGTGCAGCCTGTAGTTTAAATGGCCCTGGAATAAAAGCGCTCTGTTTCACAAGGAGGAGAGCACGGGAGGGAGGAGGTGTCTTAAGAGGATTACAGGAAGAATTATTTTTATCACAGCTATCTGTGTCACATTTGTGGTCACTATTAAAATTCCAGGATTGCCAATCTTCATCACGCACAATAAGGAAACAAGATGCTTTAGGTAAAAAGAGATTGCCTTTGTAGGCTTTCCAAACAGGATTCAGTTTTCCAGGGCACGCTGCCAGTTCTTCGATTGTTTTAAATTGCCTGATCCCTACGGATGAATTCAACACAGTTCTTGTTACTCAACACACACCATTCCTATACTGTCGACTTCTAATTCCAGGGCATGGGGAATCAAATATTCTTATACTATTCAAAAAAAGATAATGTTCCCTGACATTTAAGTAATAATTGGCTTGCAAGTTACAATAATTTACCAACAGTACCATTTATGAGTTATTAATAAATTAGTTCTCACAATGTAAAGTCAGTTCGACATCTGTTCAAAGAGGGCTAAAAAAATGATAAGCCAGGTCTATTCCATGAAATCCAAACCTACTTCCTACAGCTTTATTTCAAAACAAAACCAAAACCCAACCCCCACCCCCACCCCCCCCAAGATATGGCTACCCCAAACCAAACTTTGGAGCATGCACATTACAGATCCATTCCGGGCTTGGATACGTAATGAAATCTGAAGTAAGACTTTTTCACATATAAGCTATGATTTTGCAGATTTCACAGCGAAAGGAACCCATTATTCTTTTGAATATATGCTACCATTCTCCTTTAGCAACAAATATGGCTTAAAAAAATGCTCTTACCAACCTGCCTCCACGTTGACAAGCACAAATGACCGCAGTGCCAATGCCCATATAGCTCAAAAGACTGTTATGTATTGTTTTGTCAGACAGCTGGGTAGACATGATATTACAGATTCATCTTAAATCAGAAGTGTTTAATTCACACTCTGAAAACTGAAAGTAGCCTGCAAAAAAGTTCCTTGAACTTACAGCCTATGTATTCCCAACTCCTTCTTTACATTTCTTCCCTTTGCCGCGGGCAGAAGTGCTCCTGGTACATGACCAGAATATAAGCAGAAAGCCTCACAGTTTGCATTTTGTGTTTTTAAAAGGTAAACAGATCTGGGCACGTGAGTGAACATACACCCACTAGATGCAGGAGACCTGAATGGATGTAATTCTGGTTATAAGATGAAAAAAAAAAAAAAAAAAGTGGAAAAAAAACCCAAACCCACAACAAAACCCAAACATTGCACGTGGTCCTCCCTAAGAGGCAAAAGCCTTAACGCACCAGAGTCATACGTCAGTGGGAGCAATTTTGTTCCAGAATCACTTAGTTTCTTATGGATCAGAATTTTTAAACCTGTAGTTTTCAGAATGACTCCCATTTAAACACTGATAGCTTCACTAGGTGTCATTAACACGAAAAGACATACTGCTCAATGCCTCTTTAAACCACACACTTGGAGTGGCACAACCTCCATTAGACACTGTATCCAGTCATATGTAGCATTTTAGCTACTCCAAAGGGAAAAACAAAACCTCTCTTACAGATCAAGTTCCTTCACATTTTATTAAATGACTGGCAGCTTTCTATCTCTAGCTTGCAACATGTATTTTTTTCTGAGTAATAATGGATTATTCTTTTGAAGGAATGCCCTTTTTTTAATAGGCATATTCTCTGAGGTAAAAAACTCTTTATCCTACTGGTGAGCTGTGATAAAATGAAATCTCACATTTCTGAAGGTAAATATTCCTTTGAGATGGATTTATTGAGGATGACCAAAAACAAGAGCATCCTTGTGAAAGGCAGAATGCTGCCTTTGTGTTCCCCAGAGAGAACTGCTCCTCCCAGAAAGTTTTGCAGAGGGTGCACCAGTCACTAAGTATAGTGCCTTTTAAAATGACTAAGTTATTATCAGCACTAAGCATTTTATCCTCTGATATACTAAGAAATATATTTATGATAGCCAATTAAAGATTCACCAAAGAAAGCTAACTTCATTATAAATGAAGAATGACATATTTCCTGAACACTTCCATTTCAGGAAAGAATTATTTTTTTTTTGTCCAGTGGTTTTCCTTGAAAATTTTCCTTACCTTCAAGCAGAGTGAACGTCTTAACACACAAGCAATTCCAGAACTTCATGTAAATAAACTGCCAGCCTATGGATAAATTAGCCTATGATCTAAGTTTGTATATTGTCACTTACCCTATCTTTACTTTAATAATTATCAACAGGTCTACAGCCTTGAACAATTTCAGGTACAATCAAGTTCATAAAAATGTGTCCAAAAAGTGCAGTTCTGAGCTGCCTCAAATAATCAGAGCAACCTAGAATAACTGATTATGAAAAGATTTAAAGTGCAATTTTCAATATTTTTCAATGCAGTTTCATTTTGATTTTTAGCTATGTTAGAATTTCTTTCATGTAGCCTTCATTTTTCGTAATTCAAAAGTTATTTTTCATAGAGCAATTTGCAATTTATTCGATAACTATTACTATATGGTATCACTACAATTCTTTGCAAGAAGTCAATTTGCAGTAAAATTATGCTCAAATTTTCTTTTAAAAGATCTTGAAAGGGTTATAGAAAAAATTGACCTCCATTCTGAAGGAAACAGTAAAGTGAGAAACGTGCATTATGATCAAAGTATAGATAGGCTTTTCCCTCTAACAAGGTAGCAGTACAAATGGTTTTACAAATCAGATATCCCAGTCTTACAGAACTTAGTAATAAGAACATTCACCTTGGTAATAAAAAAATATTAGCTATTTTTCATGGAGTTAGTAATTTAGTAATAGCAAGAGGTAAAGTCATTTAAAGAACTTGACATTCTGATTCTGTGTTGTGGGTGAGGGAGGAAAATGACAAAGTAAAGGCAGCAGCTAGTCTACTTTAATTGTCTCTAAATCTTTCTCACACTGAAAATCTACACAACATATTGAACTACATGATCTCCAGACTTAATTTCCCCCTAGACTTGTAATTTAAATTCACTGACAATTCACGCCTGTCAAAAATAACTGGTTTACTTCTAAGAAATGAAATTCAAACACTTTTGACATTACTTTCCCCAGGCATTCCATGAGACTGTGGGAAAGAGCAGAAGTGGAAGCAACGCAGTTTCCAGTATAACCTGATGTTTATGACCTGTACTTACGAAAGGCAACTGCTAGAGTTGGAATTTTGTTCATTATTGTAAGTAAAACTATTTGGAAGGAAACTGTAGTTTACATGCTTTCCTGGTAGGTCAAAGAATGCCTGTCTGTAAGAGGACTGAGTTAAAGTCCTAGAAACATTTTAATCTAAGGCTGTGGTGCAATACTTGGTAGCCACATGATGACCCAGATCCAGGAAGAAATCCCACAGCAACATAACACCCCTAAAGAAAATCTTATTTATCCAACCAATTTCCAACACAATTTGCCACTCAGCTACAAAAACACCATCTCAGTACTAGATGAAATATAACAGCAAGTCAGCCACATCGCTGAAAAACAGAACGTAAAGTCTTAAAAGAAAAAAAATGTAGAAATACAATAAGCAGCTTGCAAAGGACGATGGAACATTTCTTAAATTCACTGAATTAGCATCTACAACATAATAGATGGGAAAAACTGATCTAAACTCCTTAGCATCAGAAATATAAAGAGGATATAGTAGACACCTGCCCAACACACATTTATGCACACATTTATGATTGAGCACACATTTTCTTACTTGATGCTCCAAAACCACCACTCTGACAATCTTGAATATCTACTAAACAACTGTATATGCCACTAGAAAGGAAACATTAGTGAGTTCAAGGAGAAACTTAATTAATTTTTTAATTTTTTTTTTCCCCAGAGAATATCTGAAAAGATGCCTGGAATGTGGAATAAAGCGAGGGGGGGGAGGCATTTAAATGACATTGCCACAAATTCAGCTGGTGAGCTTAGACAAAACTTGAGAAAGCAAGAGTTAACATGAGCTAAGGGAAGAGTGGTAAAGGGAAAAAACAATACAAAACTCACAGTTTAATAGCTCAACAAATAAGGAGAGAGAGAGAAAAGAAAGGAGAAGAAATAGTCCAGATCTTTTTGTTCACAGTAAAAAGAATTTTGGACACCTGAAATTACTCTGTAGGAAACCTTCTAAGTGAGGGTAATCAAGTTTTTAAATGAGGAGGGAGGTCTCTCAGAATCAACCTGAATCTTGAAACTCCAATGCTTGACTGCTGGCCAAGTGAAGAGCAAAACAAAGTATCTCTTTACATGTGTTATTTCCACAAGATGACAATGTCCTCATTAAGGAGAAAACAAACACTCTTTTCCTCTTGTGGTCCAAATAGCACAAAAAACCCACTTTCCCTCCCTGAAAGGCATGATCATTTTTTACTGACATCAGCAAAATAGTTTTAGGAATCACTATTCCAAGACTTGAAGACTCTTCTGCTCAGTCGCATTATTTGTAGCTCATTAGATTTCAGTACCTTAGACTGCAAAGAATTCAATTCTATCTTAAGAGGCAGGAATAGCTACATAAAAAGTATCTCTCATAGTTATATCATGAAGTTGATTCACTGAGACACTGCACATAGCTAGACAATACGCATACTCAGCCACCACAAACCCTCAATCCTAGAGAAGACAGTCAAGTAAACTAAATCTAAAAAGACATACAAATGCCTACAACTGGAAAACAGATTTCTGTATCTTAGCTTTCTGCTGCTTTCAAGTGAAAATTGTGAAATCCAATGTTTTCCTAGACAGAAGATGCTTTAGGTTGTCCCACTAGGGAAAGGTTTGCAATCATGCAGATAAAGGTGGGAAGCTGCTTGCTAAAAAATCCTGATGATACTTCCAAACAAAAGGGAAGAGCTAGGATTAACTCACAGCTCTTTTTTGGAGAGGGGAGGCAAAAAAAAAAAAAAAAAAAAAAAAAAAAGATACCTCCCGCAAACCCACCTTATCAAGATACAGAAGGAGAAATCCCAAAGGTTGACAGTTCCAAACGCATCTGGAAAAGTCAAAACACATAATGGGGATGACCAGACATAATGCAAAACATCTTCCTTTGGTAAATCTGCAGAGACTGCAAAGGTACAAAATAAATCTTAGACTTCCTTTCTCCACTAAGGAAAGAAAATAGGAACGAAAAGCTTTCCTTTTGTTGCTTATTCAATCACTGCTGACTCCTTAAGTGCCATCTCATCCAAAAAACGTCTCCTGAACAGAGTCTCTAATGAGAGGGAAGCTTTGTATTGAACAAAGTGTAGAAGTGAGATATTTTCCCCGTTCTCCTGCACCAGCCTTCTATGATTATTTGGCTGGAAGAAATCCCTGACACCAAAAGATACCCGAAGATAAGCAGCAATACTCGATACTAATTTCTACCCAACTTTTCAGGTAAAACACCAGAATCACTGGAATTCAGATTAAAAAAATAAATAAAATAAATAAAATCACATACTACAAATGTGGAAAAGAAGGTCTTGTGTTCCTGTTGCATTCCTTTCAAATGACAGGCTGTTTACAGGGCATCCTTGCCAAGAAAGCTATATCCCAAATGAGAATTTGACTACTTCCTTCAGCTTTAAAATAACTCTGATGTTCTTACACAGCACATCTGCTCTTCTGCAGGGAAATTTAAGCAACCTTCTCTTTCTCCTGTCGATAACTTTCCTTTTTTTCCATTTGACACAGAAAATTAAACAACTTATTAACAGGTTGAACTGACACAGTAACTTCTTGTTAATGTTCCTCAAGTAGTCACCACTAGTTAAAAACCTATTTCATTCACAATGTGATTCACAAGATAAACTAACCAAGGTTTCAGCTTTTCAAAATGAAGGAAAGAGAAGAAGAAACAGATAAAATTGAGGTTTAGCTGTGTAACAATACACTGAAAAAGGGCAGTACAACATTGAAAAATACCCCAGCCAATCAAGCCACCTCACATATTCAATGTGTTATGCTCCTCTAGTATTTATTTCTGCTGCTACAGAACTAGAGGCTTTGGAAAAAAAACCAACACCTCTTCCAGGGCAGAAAACATATATGAATAATAATTATATGTAAGTATAAATTAGACTAGTATTACACCAAAGTATATAAATGTGTGATTACATTTATTAGAATAATGCACGTTTTGAAAAGTACATGAGCTTAACAACATTACAATCAGGTCTCATCAGATCATAGCAAGACATTTGTGTCACTTTTTTTTTCTGATGCTATGTATCAAAATTTACTTTGAAAGAAACAGCATGGATTCATGTTCACCTATTGATTTGGTGACAAAAGACAAGAAAAAGTTGATCAGGAGTGGTTACTTGCTTTGTATTCTCAAGGTATTTTCACATCTTTATGGAAGCAAAACTGCTCTAGATTCTGATTCTTTATTTTAAAATACCAATCTATTACCATAAATTTCACTTTGAATTTTCAAGTTATTTACATGAAATCTACAGTAGTGTGGTCTTGACTGATGCCACATTTCAAAAAACAGATGTTAATATAAAGGTATCTATTCTAAAACTACCCAGACAAAAAAGGATGCCAACTGCTGCTGTAATAGACTTCTTATTAATGAGCAAATAAGACTGAAGAGCGTATGTCTGTAGTGAGACAGAGACGCACAGAGATAAAACCCCCAAGATAAATGTGAAGAGTATATACCACACTCCATGATAAACGTAGAGTATAACACAAGTAAAATCCTAGATTTAACATACTTTGCCTATTATTTCAAAAAAACAGTTATTTCGACTATCAAAAGACATACTTTTGTCTAAACTCTAGACAGTTCTATCATTAAGTTTAGAGTTACTATAAATATCAATACGTTTCCTCACTGGAACACAATCCCCCCCTGAATCATCTTGAAGATTTACGGGAGTCCCCTTTAGAATTGTTAAACACACCTGAATTACACAAACAAGACTTTGAAGAAAAACAATAAAACATCATAGCCTCACAGACTTGGTAGAAAAATAACAAGAAGGATGGGAAACAGTCATGGCAAAACAAGTCTTAGTTAGTCAAATAATCAGGAGAAATGAGAAGATGACAAAATTACTACTTGGATATGAATTAGCTAGTTGTTATTTATACATAACAATTGAGATAAAGTCCCATTATAGGTATTTATTTTTTCAGTATCTACATTTTTCTAAAGGTTACCTTGGCTCCATCTTAATAGACCACCAAAAAAAAATCCGTAAACATTTGGAAATATTTTAAAAGTTACCATCTAAAATATTTTCTTAAACCCCTGATTAGAATATTTCTAATAAATGCCTGAGATTATCACTACTCCCCACTGTGTATAATCCATAACAATAAGACAGAATTGCAGTCACGCAGCGCACAAAGTATTCATAATAATGTTCCTACTTACGTTTCTGTGTCTGAAACTAATGACTCATTATTACACACATCATTGAAGGTATGAAGTTGGTTCTATAGTTAGAAAAAGGAAGAAAAAAAAATTAAAAGTTATCTAAATATTTTGTGAGGTAGTTTTCTTATATTTAAAAACAGTATTAGTGACAGCGAACAATTTTTTTCTAGTACTTTCAATGTTTTAAAATAAATCACATTGACAAAAATTTGAGCAGGAATTCTAGTAGGCAAGAGGAAACAGTTTCCTTTTTTTAATCAACCTTTTTTTCACTAAAGCAATTAAATGATGTTTCAACACTCCACCCACTCCAGAAATCAAAACAAGGTGTGTAGCAGTCACTTTGCACATAGGTTTTCATGAGAAATGAAACACATACTCTGGAAACTAATGTTTTAGGATAAGTTTCTCCATCATTGTAATGCTTACTACAACAGCAAAGATTTCTTTTGTCGCATTATCAGTGTTGAAAGTCTAAATATTGAAGAGTGAGACTTACATATTTTTGTATGAAATGGAGCTTTCAAAAATATCTGAACTGATAAATCCAAGATCGCAGAGGAAAAAACCCAACCCCGTTAAAGGTTTACATCTCTCTTCCACCCTTTTCCTCAGCATCAACTTTCCAGATACAAAGCCATCTCTATGTCTCTGTATCCAATTCTTTACATGCACCTAATACTTTTTTAAATATTTAAAATTATGTAATAAAACTTATTTGTCGTCTTGTTTTCCAAATACTTTAAGACACAGTAATGTGCATTTTTGAAATTCAAGGTAAATTTGTCACACATTTGTCAAAATATTGACTCTTTTCTTTCTCGAAACAAGTCTGGTACATGCAATCTATAATTCCAGTGGTAGCCAGCCTCCTGCAGTTCTTTACACAAAGATTTATTCATGTTTAATCTCAACAATTCTCATCGAAAAAAATGTTTTCGAGGAAACAAAATTGAAAAGAGGCATTAAAATTACTGAGGCGTGAGAGCCTGATTACACAATTATTAATAGATAAGTTATTAATAGATACTTTCAAATGAAACATACTTAGGTGTGGAAAAACACGTGAACAGAACGTCACAATGAAATTGTTATGACCAAGTAGAATTGGGTCAAATAAAGAAGTGAAAGTTCACTGGCTTTTCTGAAGACTTGTGCCTCAACCAAAAAAGTTTTGAAAGGGATCATAGAGTGAAATAGCATTGAACTGTTACTATCATTAATTTTAAATCTGTGGTCATGTTGATGTGAATTTCCCAAACAAAATCCTTATCCAAAGGAATTTTGACAAAAGGTGTTCTGTTCCATTGGAATTTTCAAAAATTTTTTACAGTAATTTCAACTAAAGTCTTACAATTCTGACAGAACAGTGCAAAACAAAGTACTCATGGGGTAGTGTCGCACCACTTTATTCTCACTTGCCTCCTAACGTTTTTTTTCGCTTCATGTTTTCTTACCATGACATGCCACAGGGAATAAAATACTTCTACAATTTTTTACTGTATATGAAACATTATAAGAAGCTAAAGGTGCCTGTGCCCAGATACTTGATTAATGTAACACAAATGTGTTAGTTATGAAGTATACCAAAGGTATAAAGTCTTCAACAAAGAAAGCCAAGAACAGAAAGGCATTTGCCTAGCTAGTGCTGCCTCAAGACCCAGGTATCATACTTTCTACATAAGAAACCAATGCAAGAAGAAATGTGAACTGCTTGAGTTTTGCACTAAATTTGTACAGAAAAAAAAAGCTAACAATGTTGCATTTTCATTTTCACTAATGCACAGAACCAAAAAAAAAGCAGTTGAAAAACTGAAAAAGGAAGGATAGCCAGATCAGTTATGAGCATTTATTTTCACATATGTAAGTTCAACTGTAACTGGAAAGACAGGAAAAGAGAGTCCTATTTGTGAGCGAATAGTAGAGAAAGAGAGTATTTTAGAGCTGAATCACCTCAACAGATGACTGGGAGATGAAACCGAAGATAAACAAGGTAACAGCAAATATAAAGCTTCAGGTGTATCTTGGTTTACATTTTACTTTTCTGCAGCTATTTCCAACTTCACATTCAACCACTCAAACTTCCACTTGGCTAAAATTAACTTTCATGTGTCTGTCTTCAGCCTTGTTTTGTAAATAAGAACTTTAGTCAGATGATATGACACATTATGTACATGCTACTCTTCAAGGAAGGGAGGTCTATATTTGGTGGTAAGCAAATATAATCCCTGTATGCCATACAGCATGTATTCTGTGAGTCTCAAGAGGTTCCATGAAACTGAAACGTTTAATTTTAGGACTGGTCATGTTAGCTGTCAGACAGGAAAAAAAAATAAAATAAATCTCTCGGCAGACACAAATCAACACCTTCGTGTTAGAAGAGATTCATCTGTTTAGATTCACTGTTACTTTTGGTCAGAGAATTCAGTCTCCATGATGAGAACAAACATACACTTATCCTGCAAAAGAATCAATCAAGCAAGCTATAGAAATTATTTGACCACATTTATATTAGTCTTGATCCTATGAGTTGGAATTAAAAGCTGCATCTTGGTCAACTTTCCATATGAACTTTCAGAAGAAACTTTCCTTTGAAATAAAATATGTATTGAAAAGTTTACACCTTAAAATAATTTGCACATGATTTTGCTGAAATGTTTTTTTGAATCTTCACATGTATTTGCAAAACAAAGTGAAGAACTGTTTCAAGGCTAACCACACAATTTTGGTAAATGAAAGTCCAGGCAAGAAAAACATTTTGCAGTTGCAGTTATCAGAGTTCTAAAGTCTTGAATACAAAACAGGAAGCTGAAATGGTCTTGGTTGGGAAGAATTTAAACAAAATTACTTTGAAAAATTCTAGCCATCAAAGACATGAATAGAAAAAAAGAAACTTCAAAAAAGTAGTCATGAAGCTACATCTGTAATGGAGAAGTTTGTGTGAAAATACTAACAAAGCTGAACTACATTCCATCTTTGTAAACACATCTTTGTTTGCAAAGAGGACAGAAAACTTCAGTATAGAGACAGTCAAAATTTCTGTTAAGTTTTGGTTCAGATTTCACAATCAGAGTTGCACAGACCTGTCAATTAAAATTGTTCCAGGCAAGGCATACAAAACTAACTGAAACAAAGTGTGTCTCAAATTCGAAAGTCAAACAAGAAAAATCAAAAGATGCTTCTTCCAAAGATATCTTCGTAAGATCTTTAAAAAGAGAATCAAAGAAGAGAAAATGTCCTATGACTTGAATGAGAAAGGAGAAATTGTCTCAGCATTCCAGAGCAGAGACTATACATATAAAGAAAGACTCAAAATGTTATTAACAAAGAATATTCCACTTTTTTTACAATCCAAAAATGTTTTGCTTTAGTCTAAAAATACTGCAAAGTTTTGTTTCTGGTAATACATGTCTTACTAAAAATCTTACTTTTGCACTCATTTATCAATCATAACAGGTCAAAACGTAAAACTACTTAAAATGACATCATTTCATGCTACCTCAAATGAACCAAAGGTCTGAAAAAATAAACTGATGCATTCTTATTTTCAGACTTCCTTTTGGTAAGGATACACAAAAAGACATACATTAGTAGTTGAACAGGGACAATTGAACAAAACCAAAGGAAAGTACTTGGAACTATGCAAACATTGGAAATTTACTTTTAAATCAGTAATACCAAAAATGACATCTTCCAAAACTGTGCACAATAAAACAGTTACTTTTATGCCCATGCAATGATCACATTTTAAAATTTATGTCAGGTATGAGACATCTGTAACTTTATAAATAATAAAGCACATGGCAATGAAACATCAAAACAAAAATATGTGTTATATTTTCACCTAAGACTTCATCAACTCTCTGAAGTTTTCTTATTACACAAAAAGAACCCTGAGCATTCACTTTATGCTAATTAATTATGACAGAAGATTAGAATTCAGGCACTGAGCAGGTTATATGTAGCATTCACATAAAGTCATATAAATTACTAATGTATATAAATCATATTTACAGTAATGTCACTATTTCTTCCATAAGTTAACTTTCTCTGCATCTTGCTTTAGCATCTCACTGGATAGATTGCATCATATTTTCATTCATATACACATTAAACTGGATGGACAATCCATTCAAGTCCAATAAATGCAGTTACCTCTAGAAAAGCATTTGATTAATAAATACTGAGTGGATGTACTTCACAGACTTTTTTGTAAATTGCTTAGTTTGATTAAAAATCACCAATAATCCAATTGGAAGTACGTACAGGTCACTTCAAATTGCCATTTATTAAAACAATTGTAAGTAGTTCTGTATATAAATATAGTGAGAAGCAAAATCAAGTGTAAGTAAACTTGTATTTCCTGACAGTCAGTGCTGAAGAGAGGCACTGAGTACTGCTATATAAACAGAGCAGAGAAGGCCAAACACCACCTTTAGAGAAATTTGCACAACTTAAGGAGAAATTGTTGTTCATTCTAGTATCGTTTGTTCTTGTTCATCATTTTGTGCATTAAGGCAAACATGACAGTATGAGCAGTACATCTTAAATACACAGCTGTCAAAAAACATGGTTATAAAGCTTTGTTTCACATGGTAAATTGTTCAGGAAACATGTTACAGTTTCATGTGCTGCAGAACACAGCCATCACTGGAACTTCTCTCTCAGTGAACCCTTTTTGCACAGTCAGGACTATGACTTCCTAAGACTGCATGTAAGAGGGTTCTGCTGTTTTCACACATTAAAAAAGCACACCCCACCCCCACCCCCCCAAGAGGTCCATAACTCGTAAAACACAAAAAGCAACTTTTTTTTCTAAATATTATTTATATTTTTAAAAATGTTCTTACTGTTATTTGACTCAGCCCAGCCAATCTCATTGTTAGAGTTGGAGACATAAAGTATTTAAACGCAAGATCAAGACTTTCTTTATCAAAACACAAGGCTGTATCCAACGGCTCTTTAACTGTGCTCCACATTAAATCTGCCATGTTCCGGGCTGCACTCTGTCGCAACTCCTGGTCTGACAGTTTACATAAATACCTAGAATAAATTACAAATGGGAGAGAAAAAAAAAAAAAGGGTATGATTCAAACTAGAACATTCCTGGAACACCATCTTGATTATAGCAAATATTATTTCCCATATCTGTAGAACTACTGAGCCCTAAAATACAACTGTCAAAAGTTGGCAACAATGAAAAAAAAAAACAAGGAAACACAAAATTATGCAGAATATTTTAAAGAGTAAATAAATTTCTTATTTTAAACCTCTTCGTATTTCTTTTATTCCATAAAATGACTGGCAACCCATGGAGTTCTTCAGAAATGTAGGTTGGAAGCCTAGACCACCCATGTGTACCATGGGAAGGTGCCCTCTCCAGATAGCTGCATCATGTTTATTTATTTCATTTAAAACTGAAATGTCACAACCCGCGTAACATATTAATATATTTTAAAACTTAATTTCTGGAAACAGTGCCAGTGGACCACAAACAGCACGCTCTGATGGTGAGAATACCCTGAAGGCTGTTTGTGGTCTCAGTCACAGAACAGAAAAACCAATTCGAATTCGGCCCTCCCGTTCTGATACAAGCCGAGTAACTGTGGGACATGCCAGGTTTTTTCCTGCCATAACAATACACCGTCTGTGCTCGTACATCGGTACTCCCTGTGCCACTGTACAACTTTTGCAACAGGTTAGTACAGGAACACGTGCCCAGGTTGTTGCTTGTATTGACAGTAATTATCTTTAAGGATGCATGAGAAGCATCACCAAGGATCCTGGGCTTCTGATACAGAAACCAAAAATGATAAAGAATTTTAAACAGCTAAGTTCTTTCTGTCACAGACATCTTAGATAAGGGGTCATCTAATCACACACAATGAGTCACAAGACATATATGCAGATATTCTCTGCAAAAGGGAAATGGAAAAAAATGATCATTTATAAAAACTAACTTAAAGAAGCTAGTTCAATCTTAGTCCTACCTAAGCAATTTCAAGATCAAGACATACTAAGAAATAATAATGAAATGCCTCTGAAGTTCACATATAAAACACTGTCACAATTGAGGATTTCTTCTAAACAATGGGTAAGAGAAAAATGTTAAGAAACAAGTTTTCTGAACTTATTTTGAAGCAATTAAAGATTGCACAGTGAAAGGTATATGCATGCAAGGTTAGCAGAATGAATTTTTTCTGCTGCTCTTCAGCATTTTGAGGTTCCAACTACATGCAAGCTAGGTTTCACTACACAGAAATGCGTTAAAAATCCATTTGTTTGACAGCCTAAGTCTGCATCTATCCTTGGAAACCAGCCAAATAGATGTATGCATCTTTTAAAAAACACAAGAGATATTAAACTACCCTTAACTAGATTTATACACCACTCCTTTCCATTTACATCATATAAACAGAAGTAACTTTTTTTTTTTGGAAGTAAAAATACAGTCCCTGATTCTTTAGATTGAGACACTTCTGCACAGCTTTTGTGTAGAAGCCTTGAAATAAACACACTTAAATGATACTTAACAATGTCAAACATAGAAGAGAGACTTCAGTGCAAATAATCATAGAGATTGTAGATCTAAGACAGAAATCACAGATAAGTAACAGGAGGAGAAAAGGAGGACCATTCAGGGCCAAGGCAATTTTATCCTTCACTGTTATTAATTGCGAAATTTGTCTTCTCATGTGCAGCACTGGAAATCAGATCATGGCAAGAAAATAATGCTTCTGTGCTATGATTTCTAAATGAAAGAGAAATAGCAATGAGAAGGGAATATGCATTTGAAAAAGTTCAGCAGCAAACCAGACCCAGTGACCTATCTTTAACCCACAGGCAGTGAGAGGAGTTACACTCTGATGAAAGAATGCACTAGTCCATGTTACATAACATAATAATTTCAATATGAGTATCAGCAATCTCAGACCAGTCTTATCTCCCTGGTTTTATGTGCAAACTATAATCAGCCCTGGATGCCAAAGCTTTTCATTGTTCATAAGGCATATCAAATCACACTTGATTGTTTTGTAAAGGATTTCTAAAGATCTCAAAGATGTTAAAATAAAAGTACGTGGATTTTCTCATTCTGCTTAGGACAGATAAAGAGTGCTTGTATGCAACAGACAGGTGGGAAAGCACACACAAGAGTGCTTCTGCAGCTTCACTAGACTTCTCTGGAAAGACTTTCACCTGAAACGTTCCTCACACTAGGAAGCTTGGTCAAGCAACTGTACTAATTTATGTTATGCAACAAAGTGGGGTGTTTTTTTGTTTATTTGGTTGGTTGATTTTGTTTTTGTATTTTAATGCAATGGTATCAGCATAAACTTACTTTCATTCATAAAATTCACACTGCAGCAACATTTGAGGGACCTGATTTAATGATGACCTGAGAGTGCTGGGTTAGCAGTTGGACTTGATCTTAAAAGGTCTTTTCCGATCTAAAAGATTCTATGATTTTTAATGCTCTTTCTCTTTCAGTGCATTTACTGTGTTTAGTCCAAGCCTGAATCCGATTTGCATCATGTTTTCTGTGTTCTAGTATCATTAAGAGACAGTGTTTAAAAATAAAAAACAATCCCTTTAGAAAAACTGAAACTACTGTGCAGGTGCATTTTCACAGCTACACAAGTACTTCAACAGTATAATCTGTTTTTGCCAAGAGTCCCTAAAGAAAGCTCCACACAAAAAAGCACTTTTTTTTTCTTGCTAACCCGCATTCTAGGATTTTTTTGTAACAACCAGGTTATTGTGATCAGGCCCAGCGTAACTGTAGAAGGCAGCATACTTGTCCTTACAAGCATAACTGTGTTTGCACTAGAAAAACTACTGGCACTACTACTCCGTTTGTAAATCAAACATGATCGTATCTTTACTACCAGGATTAAAACTACAAGACACTTGTGGAGTAGTCCAAGTCTCATTTTTATTGCTGAAAGACAGAGTGGCCTAAACGCGCCTGCATCAGTAAATTGGGTCCATTTTATGTTTTTACCAGTAGAATGTTGTTATAAACAAAACCCAAATCTTTAGCTGGCACTGGCAATTAACACACATCTTTCCTTGTACAACTCGCTGCAAACTTGACGCATTGCCTTACGTAAGAAGAGTGATACGGAAGCAAGGCAAAAGGTCTGCTTAGCCCAAAATAGCCACTCTAAAAGAGGATTAAAAATGTATCCCATATATAAAAATATGCATGAACCTACCTGCTACTGCAAATTCACTTCTCTCTTTCTATTTATACTTTTGGCTCTCTCGTTAACCTATGCCAGTTAGTTTCACAAATATGTCCATGTGGAAAACAATCTAATTTCTCTTAAGTCTGTCACCTGACAATTGTATTGCACATTTTCCTTTTCTTGTTTTTGAAACCTGTCGCTCCCTCTTGTCTTCGTATCACTCATCTAACAGACATCTATCTCCCTGTCCAAAAGGAGCCCAGCCTATGTCTCTCCTCCTATCAATGTAATTTTTTATCTCCTTCATCACCCTTCCTATCACCTCAGCAGTTCAGCTATTATTTCTGTGAGATGGAACAATGAGAATTGTATACAGTAGATAAATATGAATATGTGGTTGATTCATATAATGGCTTAATAATAGCTTCCATTCTGACCTCTTTTTTTTTAATTCCTAATTTTTTATCTTTTTGATTTGGATGAGCATTAAGTCTTAAAGGAATATGTGAACAATACTTCAGGATCTATCTAATCTAGTAAATCAAATATTTTTGCCTAAATGAGACTTTTGCAAAGAAATGTAACTCTTTTTATACAAATACATAAAGGATAGTCTATGTATGTATAGCACCTGTCCTGCCAGCCTGGAATACTTAATAAAAATAATCAGTGAATATCTATTAGCTACACTTAAGCAACACACATACATATATATTATTTTTTTAAAAAAATCAGCTTTAGTCTACTGAAACTATTCAAATTTGCTGTATTTGGGGACACAGAGAGTTCAGTTTTAAATGTGCAGTCCCATGTTAATGTAATGCTTACAATCACATCTTACACTATAGGCCTTCAGCTATGAAATAATCTTTTTTCCCTTAATAGGACTACTTTGGACCACAGCTGCAAAAGGGATATCTAGCAGAATGAGTCAGTGCTCCTCAGTGATATGAAGAATTCACTCAAGAGCCTGGCTGTTGTTTCCTGACTCATCTACTCTTTGCACCTACAGCATAAACTTCCAGATTTTTGAAGCAGTTAAATAGGTTTTTGCAATTCAAAACTTCAACTCTTATTACAAGTTTTTCATGACATTTAGTTGCAAGGAGCGGTCTCGGGCACTCCCATAAAACCCAAATTCTTATGACAAGTATTTTTAAGCAGAAGAGTAATTGGAATTCTTTCATCTGCATTCTCTCTCACTGTATTCCACAGGAAGCACTGTGGATCAGTAATTCTGTTCGGAGCTTTCACTTCATCTGCATACACTAGTGCCATGTGCCCTGTGCCGAGCCTACAGGGCTAACACAGAAGCAACAGCCACTTCCAATTTTCTCCCAATCTGCTTGAGTACAGAACGTTCTGCTTCTCCCTAACTGGGGCAGACGCATGAACCCTTTATAAAAAACCTCTCAAGACCCATCTTGAAGCGGGAGAGAGGAAAAAGGGAGGGGAGGAGAAAGGGTTAGAATGAAATATGATATTGGTCAGTGCTAATGCTACACACAGCTTTCAGATTTTACCAGAGGCATGTTAAGTTGGTGATACAAACTGATGCCAAGGAAAGAAGAATTTTAGGTCTTTTCCTTCATATTATGCAGCACTTTACGGTGGTTTATAGGCACTTACAGTATCAGACCTACAACTCCATCTCTTACTTCTCATAAAACTGGATTTCATCGCTAGTCGCTTTCTTTCTAAAGGACAGAACTATCCACGACACTTTGAGTCAACAATCTTGCCACTGAAAAAACACTGCCCTCAAAACACCCCTGTTTATAGTTACTACTACTCTATTAAGGGATTCGGTATCTGGAAACATGTAGAGAATCTCTCATCTCTGATCTTGAGGCAGAAGTCAGATGGAATTGATGTCTTTTATAAAGAGACATCATCAACAGCTTGCCCTCATTTGTAACTGCAGAAAGTTATGACTTACTGAGTCACTTTGTCAATAAGTCGCTTTTTAGGTGGTTTTTTTAATGAGAATTTTGCAATTTAAAATGCAGATTTCTAAAGTATAAGGATCAATATAAAGCTTCCTTCTGAGGAGCTCAAAACCACTTCACTTCCTTATTGAAAGGTGTAATTTTCAATTCATGTCCTTTTCTTTCCTAAACTGGTTAAAAACATAGGCCCTTCAGAGGCAAGACACAAATGCTAGCGCTCCATTCCCCAAGCAGAAAATAACATTAGTCTTTTTTCTGCAGCAGTGATAAAGACCTGATTGTGCCCATGATCTCTGCAAATTCCAGAAGTGGTCTCCTCTACACAAATACACACTTTGCTATTCATTTAATCGACCGCTAGTAGGAACAACCACAGAACAGGAACAGAAATGTTAACCTCATCTGCTAAAAGAAGCTGCTGAGATGCCAGTCAGGTGATGTCTCTTTCTGCTTATGCTGATCAGCACTCCAAAATGCAGTTCTTGCAAGGAATCTACAGGAGCAGCAATTTGAACTGACAGTCAATGAGAGCCCCAGGAGCTCATCCTACACTAAAGCACTCTCCAAGCCCTCTTTCTTAGTCTGCACAGCAGCAAAAGCTATTGCAGGATTTTTTTCAAAGGTGCTGTGCTGCTGTGCCCAGGATGATGTTTGCCTTTATTTTTTTTTTTCATACTGAAGTAAAAAGCAGATGGAGACCTAGAGACCCAAGCTGCTAAGAGAATAACTGAAAGCTTGACAACCACATGGGGTGAGCTGCATACATCAAGAAAGTCATCATTTACTGAAGGCATCTCTGTTAACTTGTGTCCTATATAAAGGCATAGCACTAGAAATTATTTTTGTTATATGGCCTCCATGATCTGTCCCACTCTGTAAGAGCATCTTCGCAAAAAGCAGTTCTGAATTTCATCATGTTGAGAAATCCCAGATCTCCCATTGGGATTCAGTTGTGAAAAATGGGAAGTGGGGAACATCCCCTTCCTTCTCTGAACTGTTAAGTGTTTTCCATAGATTCATCCTGTATCAATATTAGTGTTTTGACTGACATGAACATACTGTAAATGCTAAGACCAAACATCAAGGGCATTATTTATGGCAACAAGCTGCTGATAAATCACATTTTAAATCAGATGCAAATATTCTATGGGTAAGAAAGAGAGGAGGAGAACACAGGAAAAAAAAATAAATCTATTAATTCCAGTGACCCTACTTACACCTACAGTTATAAAATAGAAAATGCTTTAAGAATTATAGGATGAAAATCAAGTGAGGATTAACAGCAAAGACTGCAGACAGTGTTACTGTGTCTCACTCAAGTTCCTTCTTATCAGCCAATCTCTAACTGTCAAACCCTCAACGCTCTTCTTAATATACACTGCAAGAAGAGGGGTAAGGCTCACAAACCAAATTCCCAGGTATGCAAACAACCATTAATGGAATACGTACGGAGACAAGAACTTGAAGATCCTCTCTCTCCCTGTCCTTCCTAGACTCCTTCATGATTAATAATCACTTTTAAAAGATTTCAAAGATAACACATCAGCATTAAAGGAGTGCACATGGCTGGACTGTAACTCAAGAGTGGTATGTCTTGATAAAAGATCAGAATACTCTTCTCTCTGCTGATACCATTTTGGTAGAGACCATGTTCTAGAAAGGTAGATCAATAGCCAAGCCAGTACTTAGATTTTTGCAGTCAAAATTCTTTACAATTAAAACTAGAACATTTTAAAATATGAAGCATAGTTCTGAGCCTCACTGTTTTGTGCATTTTTTTGTGGTCAATGTAATTATATTTGTTGAGTGTGATTTTATACTCATACAGTTAAGACTGTATGATCTGTAAAGGCACATTCATTGCTATCAGAGAAGTAAGCAATGACCAGTATAAGAACATTCCTAGTATTACAGTTATAGGAAACCCAGAGCCTTGGAGGAGCTGTGGGCCCAGCAGGAGCCGTGGCTTTTTACATTCTCTGAACCAGAAGAGTTTAATGTTGGGTCACTGGAAGGAGAATTAGCTCTGACAACACCCCTCCACCTCCAGGCAGATACACATACACAAGCTAATTTCATCAGCAGCTCATGGGGATTTTTTTCTACTGTCCTAAGAAACCCAATAAAAATAAATTGCTTGTATAATTAAATATCTTTTAAGTACTTTATTTTTGAAGTATTTTCCATGAAAGACATCTTGATATAACGAAAATCTCTGGGACTAGATATATTTAGATACAAGGAAGTGCGAGTAGACTTTTGATCACACTTCAGTTCCTGCCAGCTGGAAATACAGATCATCAAAATGGGAAGCAGTGTTAAAACTCAGTGAAATGCTGAACATGGGAATCTCAGTGACTACATATTGCTCTTCTACTTACATCGTCTCATTGCAAATTTTATGTAAAGTTTTATGAAGGTATTGCAGTAAGTGAAACTGTATTACAACTGAACCTGACATGACATGTCAAGAGTGGGGCTGGTTGTCACACTGGAAATACTATTAACAAGTTGATCTGATTGATACCGAAATAGGATAGATATAAGGAGCTGCCCAAGCTAACTCTATACATTACTTACACTCTCCTTGTTGAAATGATACAGCCAGAGCAACAACTTGAACAATTAAAAGCGTATCAACTGAAATTATAAATAGGTGCTGTCAAAAAGTTCCACAAGAAAAATTCTTATATTAAAATTTACCTGATAACATAAGTCCTAAAGGGTATAATGTGCTGCATGACAGCAGGGATGTGTAGCCATATTCTGATCTATAATGCAAAAACATAAATAGATAAAAAAATTCATTAATAACATTGGTAAAAATGAAGTATTGCTGGTACATTTGCACGTGCAACCCCACTTTAAGAAAAGGTGGGGTTTTTTTGTTTTTCATTCAACTTTTTTGTTCAATTTTTTCAACTTCTTAATTTTATAATTTTCAAAACTTATCTGAGGAATGTTTCTGTGACTTATAAACAGGAGTTGCATCTTTTCTTCTAGACAATTGGAAAACTTTGTATAAATAGTCTCATATTGCCCACATGTCTCAGTTTTGTATTTTCTGTAGTTTCTTCAGTAGGAAAAACTGCTACTCAGCCTTGTGGGCTTTCTTTTTCTTTTAAAGTCTACAAGACATTAATACATTCTTCTTCTGTTACTTGCAAATCTCTCCTCCATTAAGCAAAACTATTGATAAAACTATTGACTTATGTTTTGCTTCTTAGAGCTTACATATTCTATAAAATAAAATTATGTTTTATCCCAAGTGATGAAGAGCAGTTTTTTTACTACCATATTTGTATTCCCACATTTACCATTCTGCCTCTACCACCTTTGCAAAACTGTACACAGGAAGAAAATGTATGCAGAGAAAAAAAATCAAACTGAAACAGCTATTTAACACCGCTGGGAAGAAGAGAGGACCAACCAAACTACTTACACAGGCAGAGTTAGAAGTTCCATCTGCATTTCAAAAAGGAGTGCTGAGCCTGTTAAACCTGTTACAGAAAGACAACTACGTGCCAGGTAAGGGATCCAGCACAGATGAAACGTTGGGAGCTCTTACTACTACCCACATAATTTTAATCATGTGTGTACACTAATCTTGTGAACAACAAACACCTTCAGTCACTCAGAGCTGTCACTTCAATTTACATCTCCATGTTTATTCTAAAAAGAATGTTTAATCTTTGCAACTGATGCCATAAATACTGGCTAAGGACTAAATTCTCACCAGAATTTTGGAAAATTCTGCATGTAGAAAATCAAAATTCTCCTTGTCAGAGAGAAAAATATTAGGCTGTAGTAAAACTATAACCAGCATTTATTTTAAACATTTCCAGAATTAGCCTAGCAACTTTTTGAGTCAGTTCTGAAAAAAATATTTTCAGACTTCATTTTTACAATGCAACTAACACTACACAGCAACGATACAAACCTACTTTGCCAGACAAACCAGCCAAATCTTCACATTGCAAAAAAGACCACATTTGGAATAAGCTTCTGATCCAATTGGCCATCTCAAGAAGAAAAAAATGCTAACATCTCAAAGATAGAAATTATAACTAGAAGATGCTTGTTCTAGAAACAGGAATTAAATAACATTTTTGACAAGGAATTGCAGGGATGACAAAGATATTACTGTACTTCCATAATTCGGTTTTTAACATGATGTGTTCTTTTTCATATGCAATATCAAACACACACAAAGAATCTATTTCTGTGTGAAATAAATGCAGGAAATGTTTTTATAGCTGTCATTGTTCGCAGTAATTTTCACTCTATTAATTCAAACTTCTACAGACATTTCATTTGTCCACATTCTTGCGTTACATAGAACCTTTATTCCCAGAATTCAATTAATGGATAATTTCACAAGTTATAAACCAAAATGTATATTTCATCATGAACTCAAATATAAATACACTAAATTATTTAAATAAAATGACAAAATAAAAGCTAGAAACTGATCCTAAAATAACACATAAAATTACATTAAAAAACCACAACTTTCATCATACTTTTTTGCTTTCACCTGCGTTTAAGACAAACTATTTACTGCATCTGCTCTGTTCTCAAGCTTCAGAGTGTTTGGGGATTTGGTGTTTTTATTATTATTTACTCTTTATCATCGGTAATTAATTTCTAAAGGGCAGTGTGTCTCTCAATAGCTTTCATTTCTGACTTATTTTCTTTAAGTTTCTTAAGCTTCTGACTTTTAATTTTCAAACACTGAAATTAAACCAACATTTTGGAAACCATAAGCATTATTTCCATTAATTCCTCTCCACTGAGAGGGATGTTATTCCTCCACAATATCTCTCAAACTTAAATGGTACAGAATGATTTAATGACAGACTTTTCAGTAAGGTTTAAACCCTCCACAGAACAAGCTGGAGATCACCAATTTCTCTGCATCTACTAGTTGGGTTTTTTAGGAGACCAACGTAACATCATGTAGTTAGACAGAGCAAATACCACAGAAAATTAAATGTGGGAAGAGAGGAGGAACCAAGGATCTAACCATAAAAAGACAGTAAAGAAATATCCTAAGAAGGCACAGTCAGTCCTACCACAATACAGGTTGCTAAGAAAGCATTTTGCAGAGCTGCAAGCAGGAGGAAAAAAAGCCAAGAGTGACAACTAGAAAACCCCCTGTGTGAAGTACACTGCATTATATTACATTTGCTGGCTTTATGTTACAAACATAAGCTTGTCTGGCAAAGACATTGATTCAAATGATACTTGCTGGGTAAAAAAATTCAAGGAAACATCTTCTCAAAAATGTTAATGTCCTCTATAGACAGGTGTAACACTAGTAATCACAAAGGAGTAGCTCAATTCCCCACAGACTTTACTAATTTGTGGTAATGGTCTTTCTTTTCTTACATGCACCTGTGGAGCACGCTTAATGAGACATTCACTTTCCTTTGTTGAAGAAACAGAGCAAATGCTTTCCACACCACTAGGCAGCCTTGACTAATAGAAGCTGAATATTACTGGTTGTTAGCAAATTATTTCTTTCACTTCAGTTTACTATTTCCAAATTCACCTATTCCACTTCCTGGAGTTTACTACTAAGCCTAACTTTTTAATGAGAAATTGATTGGTTCATGCACACTACAAACTTTTTGAAAATATTTTTGAAACATTGAAGGTAGGAGCTAAACAACTCATTCATTTCACAGACTTTAAAATAAATTCCAGAATGGCTATTTTTAGGAGTCTTTATAATAATGGCTACCTAACTACCATTTTCAAGAGTTAGTACAACTGTCAAAGTGTATTTTAGAGTTACTATGCACCGTGGTTCTGGCTTTACACATTGTGAACCAGTTAACAGCTGACACTGCAGTGCTGTTCACTGCGCTATTATTGATAGGGTCATTCATAAACCTCACATTAGCTATAAATCCTATAAACTCAAATGCATTAGGATAAAACCAAGTCAGAAGAGCAGAGTTCTGACTGACATCACCAATATTATGTTCACCAAAATTATAGTTTTGTGAACACATGTTTTTGTTTCATTGGGAGTTTCGTATATCATTTGACAGACAATTGGAAAGAATGATTCAATTATTTTTATTTACCTAAGTTATACAAATTATATAGTGAGATGAGATTAAAAAAAACAAGGAAAGAAACATCACATCAAAATCAGAAACTCATGCACCAATGCAGAGGTAGAGAAATATATCTATTTTAATACCAGCAAGATAAAATGTATTTTGTCAAAAAAATTACCTGCCTCATTCAGAACTAACAAACACACTGCATTTGAAAGTCAGAAGCACTGCTGACAAGTACAGCGAGTGACACCAAAACAGGGGAAGTGGATAAATAAAGCACATTACACATAAAACGTTTTCTTATACTCGGGGTAGGGAACTGACAGATAAAAATCTACATTTTAAATTTTTTTTAAACTAGTTATCCTCTAACTCAGATTTGCCAGCAAAGCCAGACAGAGTTCAAAAGAAAGGGTCTAGTTGAATGGCAAAAGGTATAGTGCTGGAAGAGGTTGAACAAACAGTACTTCTACTGGTTAGTTTTTGGTCGAATTTCATTTTATCTGGCAGTTTTAACCATAGCATTCATTTAAAATAGCTGTAAGAGACAGCTAAATGTATTACCTACTAGAGCAAAAAATAAATGCAAAGTTGCTAAGTAATTATCTGAAAGGAGAAAGTTTGTTGAGAAGTATTTTGGTTTAGGGCATATCATTAAGAATAAAGAAAATATACATTTTATGTAGAGAAAAATAAAGACTTCAAAAAAAGGTCAAAGAAGTGAGGCAGATGCACTTTATAAACATGCACTGGTATGAGATATCTAGGAAATGGGATGTGCAGCCAGAATTCTTGTTATAAAAAAACCACTGGTGCCACAGAGAGCTGCCACTCATTGTTCAGAACAGTTTTGCCCATTCTAACAAAAAAATAAACCAAAAATCAGACATGCAAAAATCTCTTGTTCCACGATCAAAATTTACTTCCAAACCAGGATAGCCTCCAGGACCATACATTTCAGCAGATGGTTTGATGAAGACTGCAGGCTGTTAGAGATGAGGAACTCATCAGATTATCACCTGGAAGTTCATTAGATCATACAGAAAGGGCCAGAGGATAATCTATGTCTACAATTTAACATGCACAGATCCTGCAACAGTCCTCTGGTGCAAGCTTACAAGAACGGAGCGTATCATGGCTTTACTCCTTCGTTCTCTGACCTCCAAGATTACCAACACTAGCTTTATTTCAGTCACTGGTTCCCTCTATGCAAACATATCCCAATACTTATTTAGAACATCACCCTGCCTGGTCAGTAATGACAGTAGGGAAGGAAGGATGATGTGTGGAAGGAAAGACCTGATTTTAACAACTTAAAATTGCAGTCAATGTCAAAATTATGTTCACTTCACAGAAGGCATAAAAAGCTATTGTTTTCCTTTCCATGTGTAACATTCACAAGACAGGTCACGACTTCTCACATTACACTAATTCTTCACATGTCCATCTTCAGAGACTGGTTTTTATTTCTATCACCAATCTCTTCTGAATCTTCAGTAAAATCGATTTGTAATTATGCTAAGTCAAAAATCACTATTATTTCAGAATGGAGAAGTGATGAAGGACATGCATTCTAAAACAAAGTAAAAGCTACCTCTGTGCTGCAAATGTGTATAATAATATAAAATCACAGGAAATTGAGAAAAGAAGTCCAAAGGCTTTTCCTTTGTGCCTCAAAGGAAATAGGTAAAAAGTTAATATAGCCTGAAGAAGCTTAAAATATTTCCATGACACAATTTCAAGGATAGAAATGATCACTGACAATGTTTCGACAAGTATTTGCTGAGGCTGTTACAATCTTAATATCTAGGTACAAGCTTGCAAAACTACTGGTGAGCTTGCAGAAGACGTATAGGGTTTGGACGATGAAACGCTCAGCAGACCATCAACCCTAACCTGGAAAATATTAAGATGGGTTTTCTCCCTCCCTGGTCATACAGAACTCTTCCAGACCTCAGTCCTTTTACTTTTTGTGTTTAATATTAAACAATTTAAAGAAAATACTTACATTAGATACCACTGTGATAAACGCATGTGCTATAAGAAATGGCAGTGTCTCCGGGGTTCCGTATTCAAAACAATCCTTCATGAGTGAAAGGCCATTTTTTCCACAAAACAGACAGACATAACGAAGCAAGTGCAATGGTACTTCTACATCCTAGAAATATTAAAATAAAAAAAAAAGAAGAAGAATTTGAACAACTGATACGAGATCAATTCAGACATACAGGAAATTCAAAAGCTACATTAGTGTAACACAAATCTACACAGAGGAACAAATATGGCTCTTTCAAGTTTCTATGAAATGTGCATCTATTTAAAAATGAAAAACTTACATTCATGTCACAGAATGCCCCTAATATATTGCTTTCTTGAGCAGAAATATCCTGTTTAAAAATAAAAAGATCAAAATTAAGTGAAGCAATAAAAACATAGCTGTAAGACAAACCAACTGACCATTAACAGATACTGTAGTCAACTAACAGGAAAAAAAACCCAAACCCCGATTTGGAGAATGACAGAAGCTGAAGCTTTGCTCCACTTTTACACTGCAAAACGTACTTCTGTAGTTCCATCATTTTCTCTTTGTTAAGATGTACTTTTAAGTACACAAATATACACATAGGATAACGTGCCATCAGTGGCTCTCTATCATTCTTCAATGCCACCCCTCTCTGGATCGCTAACTTTTTCAACAGGAATACTGCAAAGGGGACAGTCTGGCACACTAGTGCACACCAGCCTGAGAATTACAGCACAGAACCAATCTATGTACTTTTGAATGCAGCTTCTTATGAAAATGAGAGATATATCCAAACATCTGAAATGTAGGATGTTCTACAATCCTACATTTAATTATTTATGGGGCTAAACTGTTGAATTATTTATTCCCATCCAAATACTAAAATTCTTTCACTTGAACTGCTATATTCTTTTATATGTAACAAAACACATCATATAAAGAAGTGTCTAATACTCTTTACAGGATTAAGCTAACTAAAAAGGGGAAGGAACTGTATCACCCTATCAACCTGTTACCTATTTGCTGCAACAAGAAAACTATTTTCTATAAGTACTAAACTGAAAAAGGTTTGGAAAAATATCTTTTCTTTTCAAATGCTCACAACATCCACCTGTTGGGCAACGTAAAGCAGGAATTTCCCTTATTAAGCTTCTAATACATATTGTGTGCATCCTGCATATGGCTGGAGGCAAAAGGGCAATGAAGATACCATAAAATGTGACTGTAAAACTACAACATTGCCACAGATACTTGAAGACAGTTACAGCACACATTCTTCTCCCTCCCGTCCCTCCATACCAAACACCCTGTTCTCATATTCACAAACCAAATTCAAGTCTAACAAAGTTAAGTTTTTAATTGAACTTTCCTGAATATATTTCAAATAGTTGTGTAGGAGTAAGCTTCTTAAAACTGTACCAAAGGATGCTAGAGGCAAGTAATTTTGGATGGATTAAGTGTGATATAAACATTTTGAATTATTCAATATGCTTGTATTATAGCAAAGCATTTATTTTCTTCTACTGAACTCTAAGTCATGCCTGAACTCGTGATACTCTTAACATTTATTTTTAAACCAGCTTTGAAGCCAGTAGGTGGTATGTTTTCAAGTAGCAAGAAAAGGTGTTCAGGGCTCTGATCATGAAAAGTGCAGAAGTAGTGTGAGAAATTTCATTAGTTTTCTTAAATAAAATAGAGACTTGTTGCCAAGTAAACTACAGTTCTTAGAATACAGAAATCAAAAACCCACAGAGATCTGCTGCATAAGGCCTGCAAAGCTTACTGAAAGCCTTGCACTTCAGAGACCGACTCTGGAAATGTGACTTCTGCTCTTGCAGATGTGAAACAGAGCAGAGACTGAGAATTCCTTAAGATAAAGTTTATAAGGGAATACAAGAATTCCTTGTGGGAATCTAATACGGTATCAAAAAAACACCACCACTTGAGATAAAAATCTACTAGCTGAGGTCTGACATGGACACAGTCTTGGCAGTGGGCACTTAAGTTCCATGTATCTTCCAGGAAAATATTTACTTGAAAAGTAGAGATAGTAAAACTCCAAAGAATCAGGACTACGCTACAGACACTTTAACAACCGAGTTTTATTTTTTTTTCCCCTCATTCATTTCATCCTGTCAAGAACTGCTACACGGCTGGGTAGCTCCCTTCAGATTCATTGTTCATTCCGACATGGTGCAAAGTTTAGGAGTCTGTTTTACACCATTGCTTCTTTCTCTGCAGGGTTTTAAGTGTGTCCATTTTCTAGATATGTTTTTTTCCCCTCTGAAGTGTCCACTCTAGGTACTACGTTTGCTGTTTGCATGCAAAGACAAATAGGGCATACAGTCTTAAACTACACTGTACCCAAGATCTCTTAAAAGATAGCCCATACAAAAAAAAAACAACCAACAAAAAAAAACCAAAACCCAAACCACAACAAAACCTAACAGACAAAAACACCACTAATTCCAAAGTATGAATATTCCTCAAAAAACTAACAAGCCATATTTATAAAAATATTTTGAGTTAATTTTGCTTAGGATGAAAAACAGACACAAAGGCCTCTCTCTGGGGTACAAAAACAGTGGTAGATTTCAATAGGAGCAAATGATGTGTTACCAGATTTTAACTTTACAGATTTTTTTTTTTCATCTCTATGTATGTCCTGAAGTGGGTTGATCTCAAACTGATTACAACTAATTGCACTGTTTCAGAAATCCGAATTTAGTAGAAAGAGATTTTTCATTGGGCTTCTCATCAGTTTAAGAAAAGTCAAGATAAACATTCTGTCTATACAGACTCCTATTCATTCTACACAGGTCAAGACTATCCACTTGTCAGCATGCTTGATTTACTTCCCCTGGGTATAGTTTCACTGTCCTCATATATAGTGTTATTTCTGTGGCATTTCTGCCATCTGCAAGGCCACTTGCTCAAGGTAGCTTCTGCTGTCAAGAGTACACATCCCTTCTAGCTACCAATCATGGTTCCATGGTCTTCACACTCTCACTTTAGAAATGTTCTTCTTAGAGTGTACCATTTAAGGAGAGAATCTATAGGATTCTATACAGGCAGATACCCTTTTGACAACCAACAAAGGTTGCTTTGCTGTTTATTTTCATCCAACTTCATGAACACCTACACTGGGGAAAACCTCCAACTTGCACATGAATGCTTTTCTTCTCCACTAGATGATCAAGAGTAAAATGGCTTTGGCAAGCACCTGATAAGAGAATTAAGCTTCAAGACGTTGCTGTCATTAAGAACAAAGACCTTAGAAGTGTATGCAGAGCAAAGATTAACAGTAATACTGACTGCTAGTTGTTACCAGAAGGTAATAACACCCTCTGAAAGACTTACAATGGAAGTTTTTAAATGACAGCCTAATTGGTCATTTCTGGGCAAAGTGAAACCTTACTGGACATGACAATACAATGAAACTGTGTAAATTCATCTCAAGAATATGGAACAAGGAATTTCTGAAATTAGTGAGAGGGGAGACTGGGCTCTGTTTTGAATCAGAAAATTTCCATTTTTCCGTGGCAAAAGAAGAAGGAGGAGAGCTACACCAGCTTCTCTCAGCAAATTCTTGGCAGATTTGGTCTGTTCAGGAATCCGTTTAGCTTACAAGTATAGATGATATAGTTAAACCAGGGATTTTTATTTGGTCATCCCTTAAGACTGAGTCAAAGCCTGATTTAAAACAAAAAGTACTCCCACTACTGGGACTAATAATTTCTCTCAATTCAACTAAAATGTGCCCTAGACTGACATTCAAAATCAGATTCTAAACCTCAGTAAGTTAGTTACTCATGGTAGCAGAAAGTTTTGACACCAAAACAGCTACCATTACTACTTCAGAGTAACTGAACTCTCCTGCTTCCTAAATATAGAAAAATCTCAGTTTGTAACAAAAATGATTGATGCTGAGACCTTTTAAATGAAAAAAAACCCCACCCCCAAGAAGGAAAGAGGTATACAACAAATATGGCAGGCTAGCATACCTCCATAATCCATACTTGGAAACACAGCAAGTCTAATAGAAAAGTAAAAAAATTTCCCTCACTTGTCCATACCTCAGGAATGAGCTTTTCATTCTCAGCTTCCCTTTGAGTTACATTTTCATGCTAGCTAATGAATCTATTCAGTAATTCAAATGATATATAAGTATGATACATACTAGTGGATCTGGAGCAACAGTCATAGTACAGCAATCTACAGCATATCTGTGTCCAAATCACTTTATGACTGCACATTAAGTGAAAAAGAAATCCCACCAGGCACTTGGAGATTTTCCTCTTATCATTTGGAAGTGAAATTGAAAGAGAAGAAAAAACCAAACAACATGTAATCGTCATTTAAAAGAAGTGAGGGTGTTTATACATAGAAAAGCCATTCCAGAATTGTTCATTGCATATTCCTATGAAGCCAGTTTCAGTAGGCGTCCCATGGGAGTATGAAAGATAAATCACTTTAGTCATTGATTTTTTTTATTTTTTTTTTAACTGACAAGCTGGATCTACCCTCTACAGTTCGACTTGCAGTGGCTGAACCATAGAATTATTTATGTATGGTGAAAGTGTAAAAGGCAGGCCAAAATGAATGATGGGAAACCTGAAATCCACAAATCCTAACTTTGCCTCATTTTTCTGTATACATATATTTGTGAAACAACCTCTGTTAACTTATGCCCATAAATTTTAGAGTAAGACAAGAAACTGAAATCCAGCCCACCCAAAAGCCTGCTATGCTGCAGGTTTTAACTCAGTTTATTGTCAGATACAGCAAGCTTCATTCAATAAGAATTTATTATATCTTGTGATCACCCTACTATACATAACCAAAAATTATGTATAATTTGGTACCTATGACTTGACATTTTGGACTTAGTTTAAAAAGTAAACTTAACCACTCAGAGCTCCAACAAAACTCCCAAAACTCTCTAAGTAAAAAAAGACCAGGGTAACTGTAGTTTAATTCTCCACTTGGACTTTTTCAAAAATTTGCTGACTGGAAGCTTTTTTTTAATATATAGCTAAATATACATCATCTTTGTATATGAGTATTGTAAAAACTGTTTATTTGTTATTAGACTACCACAAGTTGGATCAAAATCCAACCTTTCCAAGAACTATGTTGTTTCAACTAGGAAATGCTAACACCGTCGTATGTATTTCAGAAACTATAAATTAAACATCGCTGGATTTTTGATATTTGTTTGCTTTGTTTGGTGGGTTGTTTTTCAGATGTAAATATGGAAAATGTGAATGGTAGCATAACAAATATCACAGAGAAAAATCAGCACTGTAGAACAAAGCTACATGTGTAGGGCTCAGTTACTCCACCCAATTAAACAGCTGTCCTAACAAGTAAGTTTGGTCTTCCACAAAGTTTAGTTTATGAAGCTTTGCTTCTGGAACCATAGACTGTAACGAAAAGAAATTATTAAACTGTTAATGGATTACCTTCTGGAAGAAAGGCTTCACTATAGTCCCCTTTTTTCCTTCCTGTTCTTTAAACAGCACGATAATTCAACGTACAGTTCCATCCAACACTAATACATTACCTATAACAACTATGCATATTTTAAAGACAGTGCAAGAATGTGTCATTTTAAAAGTTTCTCTGAAAAGTTCTACTAAAGTCACCAAGAGAGCTGACTTTGCCCATCCTGTGTGAAAGGAGCCATCGCTAAACACATACAGTACACTCATTGATGAGAACAAATAAGCTTTCACAAAATAAATATACACATAAAGATAAGATATACCTCTATTGTGGGATGAGTATTATGCTTATAAGCAGTGTACAGAGGAAACTGAATCTGAAAGATTTTTGCCACACACAGCAACAACTTTTCCTTCTCATCAGTGCTCCATAAGCTAAAAGCATCAGTGTTCTTTGCAGACTCCTCTTCTGTCAGGATACAAGTTCTTGCAGAATCTAATTTTTTCTCTATAGATTTTTGCCGTTCTCCATTTTCTTCTTCATGAGACTCTCTTTCTACATTCAGGGGCTCATCAGCATGATTACTCTGATCTTGCCATGTTGAATCTATATTAATAGTGCAATGTTTACAGAGCTGGTCCCGCAGAGCTTGAACTTGGGCAATCACTAAGTTAATAAGCGCACATACTACTTGGTTAAAGATCTCCAAATGTTTATACTCCTTGAAACAGCACAGACATTGTCTGTAAGAAAACAGGAAAAAAATAAAAATAAAAATTCCTGAAGTAGCCAAAATCAGAACAGATAACTGACCAAAAGCACTCTTTACATTAAAAGATTTTAAACAGTATGACAGACCATAAAAGTAAGGAAATCCAAATGAAACAGACTCTATCCAGCAGCAAGTGGGAGTCACAAAGCCTTCCTTAAACTCTGTGAACATCCCATTACTAACAAATGCTTCAAAAATATGAAGTCCCTGTTACCATTTCACAGCTGCCACTGTAAATATACAAAAGAAATCTTAAGGGCAAGGTCACCGTACTACTAAAGAGGCAATGTTCTTCAATATGTTCCTGAATTCACTTCCTTGTTTGGTTTTCTCTATTGGCATCTACTGCAATAAACCACCTGATATGTTTTTCAGATGTGTAAGTACTAATTATTATTTTTAAATCAACAGGGCTGCAAAATCATTTTATTTAATTCAGTATTTAAGCTCACTTCCTCTATCTGCATTTGGATAGAAACCCCACGCACATCAGTTCCCTTCATCCATATTGGAAAAAGCAGTATAAATAACTTCACTACTTGCTTCACTTCCTAGGCTCAGAGATTATTTCTCTCCATATCTACTGACACAGTGTGAACTGAAAAGAACAAGGAGAAAAACTATACATCATCCCTTTATCAAAATAATAAGAAAAACAACTCATTAATCTAGAAAGTTCTATAATATAGTTCTAGTTGTGGGCAAGATTAACTATATATGTCAAAGAAATTCTGGGTGCATAAACCCTCCAAGACAGATACCCTAAAATCTATTGTCTGGGAACTTGCTTTTCCCATACAATCAAGTAACCTCCTCGTTCTGAACAAAAGGTGGATATCCCTCTAAAAGGATCTAAACCATGGAGAATATAGAGAACGCAATAAGCAAGGGTGCTTCAACGAAGAATAAAATTAAAGGCCACATGCTTCCAACAGAACCTGAGATGGACTCAGTTCCTTCTCACTCAAACTCTACTAAACGATGTAACTGCTATATAAACTGGTAGCTGTCTTGCAGTAGAGACCTTTCTCCTGGTACCTGGAGAACAATGGACTCCAGTCCGTGGCTGGAGTTCTCATATACTGAAATAAAACAAAAACTACATATACCCTTTCTGAAAGAAATTAGCAGGCAAAAGATAGCACAAGTAGTAATCAATAAGAAGTGATTAAAAAAAATTCTTCTGTGAAGCATAGCATTTAATCTAGAAACTGGGCTTAATACATTATAATTTGCAAGAAAAAGCAAAGAGACATAGACCTCAGAACTGTGACAGGTAGAGGGTGCTGCCTCTCTTGATGGAATACAAACATGCCCTTTAGCAACACTCTTAAAGCATGTATGTTCTGAATAAGGGTATCTTTTTTCAGTGGGCTACACAAAAAGATAACATTCAGTATTCCCTACTCCCAGCACAGATACAGTGATGGAAGTATCTAAAGCCTTAAGCTTCATCTATGCAGGAAGAAAAATCCTTTTAATATTGTGTAAGCAGAGTGTGCCTTTACCCATCTGAAAAATAGATCCTTGTGATTTACTTGCAAATGCATTTTAATATTAACAAATGACAAGAACGAATTGCGGGCAAGTGTATCCTCCAGCATTTATCCTTGGGGAAAACGATGTTCGATAGGCCCATCACTTATGCCTACAAATTACTATCCCACTTGGCTGTAACAAATTACACTCTATATTAATGAAAATAAAGTGTGGTGAATACTTCTCACATATCTGTATTTGAATGCCAACTGATATTGGAAACTTCACTGTTGGGCAAAAGTACTTCTCCTCCCCGCGCCCCCCAGATAGAGGTTTGTGCAAAACCTCTAAGCCTTCATGTATCTGAATGTGTTACACTGGAAGAAGAGCTCCACTAAAACTTAAAAGAACTATGAAAAAATGAGTATGCTACAAATATGGCTTCTTTGAACATAATTTCCAGAACAAATCTGAAATGGATATGTTACATGCAGATGGAAGAAAACAGTATTCTTCAGGCTGAGTTGCCAAACGATCATCTGAAGGAAAGCAGAGATTTAAACTACAGGTAGCAAAATAAAAGGTTGTTCTAAGGGAAGGCCTCAAGCAGAAAACAACAAGCAGAACTCTCAAAAGCACATTTGGCACAGTAGGAACAGGACATGAAATTAAAATGTAAAGTAAAACTCCTTCCTGTGGCCTCTTTGCTAGCTGCTGCTTTGATCAGGTTAAGGACTGTTTTCCATACCCTTTTATAGTACGAAACCATATGTATGGAGGGTAAAAAGGCGATAGAGAAGAAATAAAGAGTTAAACTGCTTTTTCTTCAGGTTGGATTTGTCATGCTATCAGAGTTTGAACAGAACAAAACTCTGAGCAGATGATGACCTGGAAAACAACTAGGTTGCAATTGTTCTCAGACAAATTTGGGATCCAGGACCTGTGAAGAAATGACAGCATTCTGGTTTCTGTTGTTGCTGTTTATTTTGATTTAAAATTCCTTTTCTGTGGCTAATAGCATATTGCAGAAGATGATAAATTTGCTCCTAGTGCCTTTGGGCACAATGAAGAAGAGAAGGATTCTGCTCTTGCTTGTATCAAAATGTGACATTCCTTTTTTTGACTTTTGGAATCATTTAAATACCAGAAAAATGTTTTCCAATTTACTCTGTGCTTTTCCCAGTATTTCTTACGATTCAGTTTGATCTCATAACCACCGCTGAACACTGAATTCCAAACATCCTTACTGTAGATTCTTTCTAAAAACTAATATTCAGACAATTTCTCATGCTGGAAAAAAAGAAGTAGCTGTGAGGTAAGAACAGCTGATATAACTATTTTATTAAAAAATAAATAAATAAAATAAACCACAACACTAATCAAAATAATCGACTAGAAGGACTCATGTAGTTCATTTAAAATAAACATGTGCTAAGAATTTTCTTCACCATTTTAGAAACTATTGGCTGCAATCACTCACCACCTTGACTCAGAGTATTAGGACACTGAGAAAAAAATTCACATGAAGGTCCCATTCAGAGCGATCCTTTCTTAAATTCTTCTTGCCCTACCCTGACTCCAAAGAAGGTCAGAAAGCTTCTTGTTATAGCAGCAACACACATTATTTGTCATTGCAATATAGCTTACCTATTGCTGCACAATTATTACAGCATCAAGAATGCCATTCAAAATATACTTTGCCCAAAATGCACTGGGTAACACATTTATTTATTTACTCTCCAAGTATCACTTGGCTACATTATATTAATAACTTGCCCATTCTAATTCACCCTACTGTATTTTCTAAGAAGTGAAACCTACTGTTGAGATCCAGTTTAATAAACACCCAAACTGAATCCAAAATTACCTTTGTGTCCAGGAATTGATGTAAGCAAAAATCTTGAGGGCATGTTCCTTTCTGAGCTGCAACCCATCAGTACCTTCAATGTCTGATACTAAAGAAAACAAGAACATAAACATGTTAGTAGCAGAAAACCCCATGCAATTTCTCTATTTTTATTAGGAATTATCTTTGCTAGCATGAAAAAAAAAGTATTTTATAAATATACATTCATGTTGGAAACTGAAGCCCTCAAACAGATACTTTTGCTTCAATAAACAGAGGTAAGGTTTAGATGCAGCCAACTTGAAAACAAGCTCAACAGTATTCTTGAATGCTACTGTGAAAATGAATGACTGAGAACAGCCTCTTCTAATCCTCTTTGTGAAATACTCTTCATAAACTTCACTGGGAACTACTGATTCATGTGCACTTACAAATATGAACCTTCTTCAACAATTTTAATAACTAACCAGGAACTTTTTACTTCTTTCCCCCCTTTTTTTTTTCCTCCAGATTTTAGAAGTCTGCATTTTGAGATCATCGTAAGACCTTAACTTCCTTTTCCTGATCAGATAAACACTGGGGGGGGGGGAAATGACACAAAACTATCAAGATAAGAAAAATATACCGTGTATGTATAAAGTAATTTCAGACTAGCTAAGTTGATGATTACTATTTTCAAATATAGACATGTCTATACTGACATTTAACCATCATGAACTACTAACTCGCAAAATGATAAATGCTTAATACATTTCTTGCAGCTGGAAACCAGAACAGTTATGTACTGAATTCAAAACCCAAATATTTCAATGAGATATTATCAAATGTCTCACATCCATCTAGAAAATGTTTACACACTCTAACAAGCCAAACATCAGTAGTCCACATATTCACTTATGCATCAAACAATTATATATTAGGGCACCAGATTCTGTCCTCTGGTCATATACCTTTCCACAACTATCAATACATAATTCTTATCTCCTCCTTGTTCTAGATTTTCATATACTTCAACAATTATCTAATTGCTACACAAACTGAGAATGGCAGCTTTAAGTTGACCATTTCATTTATAACAAAAGTAAATATTCATTTCCACATTTCACATGAAATGTCAAGTATGTAATACTCACAAATATACTTCCCAAGCAAGCTTTGTGGGGTAGGTTTCTCTAATAGAGGCAAGCTCTTCAGAATTCCTACCTTAACTTCTCTTCCAACCTCAGCCTTGCAAGGTCCTATGTGATCTATCAATACAGGTTTCCAAAAACTAAAGCTAGTGAAAGTCTGCTGGTACAGATCAGAAAGTAAAGTTCAGAAAAACACCAGAGAATAACACAAAACAAATACTTATTACTTCCTTGAAATAAGGAAATTATATATGCACATACATATATACTTTCATATATATGCTCACATGCAAATATTTAAAAAAAAAAAGCACACTCAACAGGATACCAGGATACTATTAAACTTTAAAACCCACTTTTCTGTGTTACTTCAAGAAGGCTTTGAAGATCCCTATATAACACTGGACAAAGTACAAAATTGATAAGCAGACTAAAAGACAAGTATCACTTTATACTACTTTTTATTTTAAACACCACAAATTACCGTAACACTTGACCCTCTTAAGACCAAAGCACAGCACTGAAGAAACCAACAACTCTGTCAAACAATCTGGGTCAAGCTTACCACAAAAGACAGATCCTTAACTATAGATAATACCTAAAAAAACCCCCAAACTTGCCCAGCATAAAAGATTCACAAACCCTTCGTTTTCTGAATTTTGTGAGCATTGTTTCAAATTATTCCTTCAAAACTTGACACAAAAAATGTTGCCAATAATTAGTAGCAACACACCTAATTCTAACTTGTAGGATCTTGCAAATACATTTATAAAATCTCCTTCATCACCACATCACTCTACTTACAAAACATACACTCTAACAAGAACGGTAACTCCTAACCTCCAGAGCAGCCTTTACACTGCAATAGTTTGAATGCTCCCAAATTTCCTTCTATGAGATTAAGAAAACCTGAAGAACTCAAAGTTAAGTAAACTGGTTCCTTAAAAGCTGTAACTGCCACGTGAAGAGTACAAAACACAGAAACTATGGAAATACTGAAACTTATGCCCCAGGTCAAAAAAATAGGGAAGTATACGCACTAGGTGGAGAAACCTAGTACTTTTCCTGTTTATGCATTCTACATCTCACACACAGACCATCTTCAGCTGGTCTTATTTAATAATAATTGCTAATTAATATACTTGCTACATACACAATTTCCCTTTCATTTTCTGTACCTAGAAACAGTATCGTTGTTGTTCCTGAAAGCACTCAGGAAGCTCAAAATCGCAGCAACCACACTGAGGCTGCAGTTTTCCACCGAGTTGATGCACGTCCATGACACCACCAAAAGGGGTAGTGACACATCTGATAGGGAGGGCTTCTCCTACTGGGCTTACTTGAAGCTTTCTCTTTTGCTTCTTAGCAGAAATTATATTTTTCAGCTCAGCTAATTTATGTCCTCACAACCAAAATTTAGAGCTTAGATTTTTCAAGTTCCTGTCTTATTCTGAATCTCAGCTTCATTGATACTCTTGACTTACAGCATCTCTCTTCAGGGACACATGCAGCTTGAAGTACAGCAACAACTGGTTATGAAGGCTTTCTAATATATATATTTTCTTTTAACTGGAAAAAATACAGATAGAAAAGCAATAGGAACAACTGTGCTCATTATAATTTCTGGATATCTGTTGATTTCAGTCAGTTCTGTAAGGACTCTCTCACTGCATATGATTTCACTTTAAATTGATTATGTCTCTTTCTCCTTTCAGACTAATTTTCTTCTACCTTGAATAGGCCAGTAGTTAAAACAGACTCATTCACTTATAAATAAAGCACATATTTTTATTGTCTCCCATATTCAGGCACTATACAGCCTTAGCTCCTCAATCTGTTGTCTCCCCAGTCTCCCTCACTTCCAGTGTTTCAAACCCAGTACTAAGAAGCACATAAAATTCTTTTTTTTAAATAAATTTACTGTAACAAGTCTCCTTCTTGCAAATTGATTTGGTGGATAAGCCTTTCCCCTAGTTTCATGCTGAAGGCAGCGATTCCCATAGGATACACTAAGGTGTACTTGTGTGCTCTGAAAGCACCTGAAGCATGTCAAAGTGGCAGCTTGTGTACTCTCATCAATAAGAATTGATAACACATGCTCCAGAGTCTTACAGCCAGGCATTCCATGTTCTATTAGTAACTCTTTCAGTAGTGTCACTCCAATTCTAGACTCAACTCCTTCAGCCCTGTCTCCAGGGACTGCTTCTTTCTCCAAGCACTCACAAGCTAGCAATTAACATTGCCTTCCCTAATTTACACTTGAGCTTTCTGGGCTCAACTTCCCCCTCCTTCCTTAAATTTGCTCTAACAAATTTTTCTTCTATGTTAAAGCTTCTTAGACCACCTCACCCTTGAGTCCTTCCTTCTCCCTCTTACTTTCCACACACACAAACACCTCTGCCCTGCACTAGATCCAATTTCAAAATCAACATAACCCAGTTCAAGTCCACACTACTAACAGTATCTGTAGCCACGCATTTCAACAACTGTTAGTGCTCCTGCAGGAACCCAGAGAACCAAACTGGGAACTGAACACATCTCACTTAAACTAAGCAAAATATATCCACGTTTTTGTTGGCATTGTAAGCGACTGAATACATACAGTAACACCATATAAGAAAGAGGTGAGCTGCTTAACTGACCCAAAGTAATAATTATTAATTGCTTGACTTTAACATCTTCTAGTGTACAAGTTTTCAGATGTTCTTTAAAAAACAAGAAAGACAAACTTCAAAAGTAGTAGTTTATTCCAGTAGCTGATAAGCCAAAAACATATGACGATCAAAATAAAAATTTAAAATACTTCAGAAAAAAAAGGAAAACTTCCTTGTCATTACCCTAATCTCTCATTTTACCTAGATAACTTTAAATGAGAACTTGGGTGATTGACCTAATCTTTCACAAAAGGGTGATTTGCTAAGTGTATTACAGTACCAGAAACACTATCCCAAGCCAAGAAAAAATAAATTACCACTAATAAGGCTACTAAACCAAGAAAATTATTTAAGATGAGAAAAATATAAATTAGCTGCAAAGAAGGGGGCAATATAATTTGAACTGTGAACAAATGAAGCTCAGACCATAAGTGCATTTTTAGTAAGAACTTCAGAGCTAGAGGAACAGACTGTAATTAGACCTCAAGGACAACTATCATGCTAGACTTGCAAGGAATATCTTCTATCCAAAGGTCACTTATCACACTAAGTACAAAATCAAATGGCAAGTAAAAATAAGCATTTTTAAAAGTATACTTTCTCTACTTTCAGAAACATACTATATTAAAAGTAAACAATAGAAAACTCTTTAATATATATAACTGTAATTTCTACCTATTAAAAAACTGTAACAAGGTACAGTTGCATACAGATTCTGCTCCTCCTCCCCCTCCCCCAGCCAAGTCTCATCTGATACCAGCTTCTCATGGGAAACGCCAGATCACTTTCAAAATGGACATTATTCTCCGAAATTGTTCCCTGATACAGACTAAACAGAGGAAATGTGATCCATACACTAAATGAAACAGCATTAGGAACAATAATACTGATCTTGAAGAAAAAAACAAACCATAATCTTCTGTAAGAACACCACTGTTCATGCAGAGAACAAGCACATTAATTTATTAATTTTTTTTATGCACTGAGACATTTTCTGTTATTTGTAGGGGGTTTCTTTTCTTTTTTTTTTTCATTTATGATCAATATGAAGTGAGATGAGAGCCACAGAATTCAGTGTCCCCCATTCCCTTTTCACTTTAATCTACTAGAATGACTCCTTTTTTATTACAAAAAATTAATGATTGCTTTAGATTGATTCACGAGTGGTCTTCCAGAGCTTCATAAAGCCATCTTACACAAATAACTAAAAGGACAGTGTCAACTTGAGGCTCAATGGCAGTAGTTTAAGTGTCCAAGCCTCCATACAATTTTTTAGTGATGGAAAAAAATTCTTCTTTCCAGTCCTCCGTCTCCAAAAAACACAACTGCCCCAGAATACTGGGTAGATTATACATAACCAAAGAGTGCTGAAACACTACTGTAGAATGTATTATCAAATAATAAATAAATAAAAAAAAGGCAATTTAATGCTTCAGTATTAAAAACATTGTTCACATGCCAGGTTGATGTAAGAAAAAGTCAGATTGGTAGCCCAAAATACTGTAGTAATAAAGCCCTATAATCATACGGTTACGGTTCTTCTGAGTGTCTTTCTGCTACCAAGCTGTCAATACCCACACGTATCATACCACTCCAGCATAGCATTACAGAAAACTACACCCACTGCCATCTCACAATACACCTGACATCACTAGAAGTCTAAATCCAACTCTGAATTTCTTGTATCTATAAATATTCCAACTTGGTAAATTTATTGCCTTCCTGCAAGCTTTTGATTACAAAGTATACAGAGATTACAAAACCAATATTAGAGAGACATCATAATATCTTTAAGACAGGAATTAGCAACCCTTTTAAAGCTTCACTTCCTTAGAAAAACCACTATCACACTACTAGTCTGTCAGACACAAACTTTTGAACACGAAAGCAATTTCAACAGATATGACAAAGGTTTGCAACAATATCGTGTTCTTATAAATGGAAATACAGAAGGTACTCTAAAGAGTAAGGAAAAGGCAGTTGGAACTGGTCCCCCCAGGAACTGCCCCAATGAGTCATGTGCTGGTTATTCAGCACCTGTGTAATTCCTCACAGCCACCACAGGATCACAAGCCCCTGAAGAGTTCTAGTTCAATATTCCAGTGCACAGTGTACACAACTAGAGTAGCACGAGCCTTGCTGTGTTCATCAGCTCGACAGCACTTCAGAGATAGAACTTCACTAGAACAGGGCAAGTCAGCTGATCTTAGATAATTGCTACCTTAATATATCTCCCTGTTTCCCTGCAAACATCACCAAGTTCTCTCTCTTTCAATCTCTACAATTCCCTTTCCGTCCTATCTCCCTCATCTTACCAGCAAACATGCATTTTCTTTTTACTGTAATACATTAAAGGAGCCCGAAACAAACCAGCAGAAGCTGACGCTGAAAAGCTGTATGAAATTTAAGAACTGTCATCTTTCAAAAGTGATGCCATCGTCAAGTTTTCAGTGTGCTAGGGCATCATTACTTTGGGTTAAAATGCTCCCTTTAGAATGGCCACAGACTTCTACTTAAGCCAACAATTGTCCTTAATAAGAGCATCTCACAACTTTCATTCTCCCAAAGAGAATATGCCATAGCAACTGCTTCCCGGGAGAACAGTTCCACATCACATTTTTTAAACATGTGGTCAAATCTCAATTATCCACTGATATTTTACCCAGAATGCTGGAGTTGGTTCTACCCAGATAAATTATAATCTAAATAAACTCTTAGATATACCATCTCAAACACAAAACACAACTGTGCTGCATCATTAACCAGTTCAGGTCCAGAAGGAGCACTGCGACTTTCAGACAAAGCAAAACTTAAAGTTACTCTGTTGTGTGAACGCACAGTGTTCCCACAGTTAGGCACAGCTCAAAGTTCACAGACACTCAATTCGCACAATCCTATCTAGACGTTTGATCTGGACTAGATGGCAACATAAAATACACATCTCAGGCTGGGTTATGGCAATGGCAGAAGTACAAGCACTATCACATCCGGCACAGAGTGACACAGATACAGAGAAGTATAAGACAAACATTTAAGGAACAGAATGAGCTTGCATCAGTTAAATACTATGTAATGCAGATATGGCTGCTTTTGATCAAAGTCTAGTAGTAAATGGTGTAAAATCAATTTGTGGATTATTTGGTTGTAAATGGCATAAAATAGGCCAAACTGCATATTGCTCTGGCTTTGCTGATCCAGAGAGGCCTACCAGGAGTCTCAGGATTGTCCTTTTCCATCCCTGTACTTCTGACAGGGCTCATAGACCCCAGCACCATACAGCAGGAACACACAAAGCCTGCTCAAGACCAGTGTGATGTCCAGGCTCTTGCATCCAGTATCTTGCAAGCCTGCGAGAGAGGAGCAGCAACCTGGCAGAGCAGCATGGGTGAGCCTGGGTCCAGCTGGGTTTGTCAGCTCTGCTTCAATGTTAGTCATGTCAGAAGGAAAGAGTCTACGAAAAGATCGGTGGTATCTTTGCACTGTACCTCCTAGTGCTCCTGTTATCTTGGGATTTTCAACAGCAAGGATATTGTAGCCATCCCTCTCCAGGGAAAGGCAAGTCAAATATTACTAATGAAAAAAACCTATAAAGCAGTTCAAAGCATTTTTACCACTTGCTGGAGTTTAAAAAAAAAAAAAAAAAAGGTATTAGTCTGTAGTAGTCTTATTTCAGAATCCTGTTTTTCCTCAATATTGTAAATTGTCTGACTCCTAGAGAAGACATTACAGTTCTGGGAATGGTGCATTTTTTCATCTTTAACATAAAGACACTATAGTTTCTCTTATTTAAAAAAAACCAAAACAAATCATCACAAAAAAAAATGCTCAATTTACATAGTATTTCCATACAATCCACTTAGCTTGACATCAGCAAAATGCACACTTAGATGGGGAAAGTTAGGCTGCCCATTATAATATTTTGACAGCGGCCACTGCAAGTTTCTTAAGTTACCACTTCATGATTGGAGAAGCACTATATAAACTCAGAATTTCCTAGCATATCACTAATTACCCCAAGGGAAATTTCAAAGCTAGGGCTGACACTGTCAGTGCCAAAACTACAGCTCTGATAAAGAACTGATTACTTTTGGTTTAAAATAGAGCACTTGCACTCTTTCCTTTTAATAACATACTAACTTCAAACAAACAAAACAAACAGCAAACAAACAAAAAATACCACTACTTGAATGACTCCAGGTTTTAATAATACTGCTTTAAATACTCCATGTCTAAACTTTTTTAAAATACTGCTTTAAGATGAAAACATAGAACTCAAAGTTTATCAAACTATTTCATAAGTAGAGCAAAGATTTAATTGCATGAGCAAGGTTCCAAAAGCTAAAGAGGTTTTCTATTAGTCTTAATTAAAAGTAGCAAGGAATGCAAAAATTAAAATACGTACTCCAGGAAGCATTCAATTTTCAAGAGAGAACCTTGCAAATTAGTTCAGCTGTACTACTTGGCACACTATGAATCAGTTACAGAAAACAACAGCAGCTTTTCCCCCCACAGCCAGAAAGGAAAGGCCTGTGACTGAGCCACCACAGCCAGTAAGAAGCAACAGACTACCTGTAGATTTGTAACAAAAGCACCTAATGACTGTGCTTTAGGTTTTAGGGACAAAACCCTTGAAAGTTAAATATGATTAATTTCTTACAAAGTGTATTTGAGCCTGCTTGAACAAGAATATAGATAAATGGGCAATGGATCTTCAGGAAGTTCGCTGAAAGCCCAAGAAGAGCTTGCTGAGCATTTATTTAGATTCCAAGCCATTATTTGTTTTCATCAACACAGATGCAAGCAACCCTCATTCAAGTAAGAGAATAAAATATTAAGAATACCAAGAAAGGATAAGCAAGCAGCAAGGTTGCATTCTCGCTCAGCTTTCAAAGACATGCTCAAATTTTGCACTTACTTTTGTTGAACAATCAGTATTTATTAATTCACTGAAACACAGTGTATTTGCTGATTTTTTGGCTAAAGCATAGTTCTATAAATTCTTTTCTGAAAGCTAGTAGTCTGAAGAAAATAAGAGATGCCTGGAGGTAATGTCTGTGATCTGCACAAGTATCTCCAAGACTGCAGTGAAGTTTCAAGACAAACATCACCCCCAATCAGAAACCATATTTAAAGGTATCATTTTAATATAACTGAGTACTTTGCAAGTCGCATATCAGCAAGTGCACACGGGTCAGCATCTACAGCTAAACACAGTGTAGAAAGCCAGCTCACTTTGGAAAGATTCAAACTGTCACTGTTGATAAGACTTAGTGAGCTTCCAAGGTAGTGATGAAAATTGATCTCAAATCTGATCAACTTGATCAGACTAACTACTTTAAATATTACACCAGCTGATAAAGTATCAAGACTTATGACTTGAAATACTTTGTGGTTAAAGTATTTTTTTTTAAAAAATAACCAAGCCACAACCTAATTCAACCACAATTAAACTAGCAATAGCATATTCCTACACATGAAAAGTCCGAGACTGGCCAAGGCAGCAAAGGCTGCATTGAGCATGCTTAAACCAAGCAAAAGAACTTACTTCTATCAAGCTTTTAAGCTCATACTCCCCAGTGCTATCCTATACTAGTTCCAAGGAGGAAAAATAAAGTTGTACAGACTCTTGACTCAACTGATGACTGCTAGCCTAGAATGTTATACAGATCCTGCCCGAAACACCAGGTGACTGAAAGGGGTAGAAAAAGCTGCACTATATAAGCTTTTTCACAGACAGACCATTTCCCAAATTCCCCAGTAAATGTTGATATTCTAGCCCTTCTACAGATTTTCTGGAGTTGTCCTCCCTTTGCAAGCATGCCACTGTCCATTTCCAGCACCGTTCATAGCTTCTCCAAGCACAGAGTACAGAAGTGAAAGCACTGTCAGTTTTGTTGATGCCCGAGAGTTTAGAATGAAAACTGATTAGAAGAATTGCAAAAAGCAGAGACTGCGGGCAAAAGACAACTCTGAAAAATACTAGTTTTTCAGTTCACACACATTTACATAATTTTACTAGTTGTGAAAACAAAGCGATTTGTATTGTAATTTAAATTATGAAGAATGTAGTAGTTACGTGTCACAGATTAATAAACTGACTACTTCCCGAAAATTGAACTCATTAGAAATAATCAAATCCCCCCAGAATGAGCTGAGAAGCACAAGAAAGACAGACAATAAACACTGCAGAACACAGCATAAAGCACACACACTAACACCATGCAATTTGCATGCTTCTTGTACCCATCACTTCTTACTGAGGAAGATGCAAGAGGCTAAGGGACTACCTTCTTCAGAAAAAGCCACTTGAAGCTTGAAAAGCGAGACTTCTATTCTTGTAAGTGTAGAGAAATATTTCATGTTCTGGGTATATAGTCAGCTTTTTGGCTAACATATTTAAAACCACAGTGCCCTGGTTTACTTAAGTTTTCATCCTAAGCCTTTCCTGTTTCTATATACAATTACATAGATTAAAAACTCTCAAGTGGAAGTCAATTAATAAATAGTGCAAAGAATTGGAGGCTTCTTCAATATATTGTGAAGAGAGGCAAAAAAACCTTTGCCACTCACTTCCTAGATGGGAACCAATGATCTGCATGGATACTGATCTACAAATAGTGTCTCAGTTGTCACATGGTTTTGAAGTCTTACTTACAGACCTTCTACAATATAGATAAAAGGCCAATATTTAAAGGCGCTTTTTCTACAAGGATTTTTTCTGACAAGTTTCAACTGCTTCAACCAGTTGTTCCAGCACTAAATCTCACAGAGAAGAAGTTCTCTCTATATATGCATATAGTTGTCATGCATTTGTACCAGATTTCCTCAAGAAGTTCACCTGTCACCACACACACCAGATCTGGAAAATTCCACAGGTAAAACTTTGTAAACCTACAAATAAGGTGGGTAGCTTCACCAAGAAAACCACAGAGATTCTCACAGTTGTATGTCTGTGTTCAGCATTCAGACTGCAAATTAGTTCCCATACAACAAAAGGAAGAAGTGGGAAGAATCGCTTCTCACCTCTTCACAGATTAGATTCTACAATCTATCAGTTTGCTACATGAAATGGAAAAAAGGAATTATCCCAACATATGCTTAAACAACCCAATTTCAATGGCCACAAGTATGCTTAATTGCAGCATGCTATTAGTAGAAGCAGCATTGAGTAATCATCACAACCACTCGCTCCCGAAGATGGTAAGATTATTTTTCACATTGTCCCAGCATCCTGACACCTATAAATGCATAGCTTAGCATGCAAAAATCCTTACTTACTAGCTACCTAATCTGGTGAAACTAACAGATAAGCTGCATTTAAAAAAAAAAAGTACATCACAGAAGTCATTCTGTACAGATTATCTTTCTCTCCATCACTAAGAAACTCTTCCGTACAGCAGCAGACTTAAGAGGACTTGTTGGAAGCACCAAGACACCAACGTAGCGCTGCCATCATCCACAGGCAACTTCTGACTGTGATATTTCTCATTTTTTCTGAATCAGACCTGAACAGCTATCAAGAGAATACTAGAAAGGAAGAAATAAAAAAAAATCTATTATGGAATCCTGTTAAAGGAAATGGTAATATGAAGGTACAGAACTATATATACAACAACACTGAAGAATTAAGCAAGGTGGAGGATAGAGGGAAGAGCAGAAAGAGCATATGGGTAAGCAGAACAGAAACTGTGAAACAGAAAAATAACAACTTTGAAAGCTAACAGAAGAGTTGCAAGAAAGATGAAGTAGAGGATACAGTATGAATATTATCAAGTATTCAGATGAAACTAAGTATTTGAAGAAAATGCAAGAAATAAAAGGAACCAAGTAGTAAACAGTGCTTTCCCTTTCCAGTCTCTAAAATGCCAAATCACAGACAGGTCATCATTTGTTCACAGAACATGATCCAGAAAGCAAGATCTGCTTTTTTGAGTCAACATTACTTGAAAGACAGAGGAAAACTGCAGTGACATGGAGAAATCAAAGTAGCAAGGAATTAAAAGCCACAAAGTGAAAAGTCAGTATTAATAATGAAGAAATATTTTACCGTTTAACACAAAAGAAAAATATGCAAAAAGGAATTCTACAAATTAAAAGAAAGGGCAAGTCTCAAACTCCTGAAGCCATGCAAGTTCCTCCAAGGAAGACAAAACACACGGTCCACCAAAAACCAAGGCATCACTTCCAAGGCAAGCAGAGGGGAACAGGGCCAGTGTCTGCTCTCCAAGGTACTGCCCCTTCAGCTGCAGCTAGAAATTTCTAACCCAAGAATCCTCTCACAGCCAATGCCCCATTACACTCAGCATCACCTGAGCATCTAAGGAGTGTTGTAACAGCTAGTCTCTCCCAAGAGCTGACACTGACAACATGCACAATAGCCTAAACTACATCATTTTGGATATGTCTCAGGAACTGTTTGGGACTTCCATAACTTGAGAACTACCCTTACAGAGGAAAAGCAGTAACAGCACCAAAAGGTATGAAAAAAAAAAAATTCTAACAGGAAGTTTTCCTACACAGGAAACAAGATGACTGAGTTCTACACTAGTCAAGTATCTTTTAAAATAAAAACCAAAACCAAATAAAATAAAGCAAGGGGTGTTTTTCTTTCTTGATTTCCCTTGAATTTATTCGCATAACTAAGCAGAAATGTAACTGTAAGGCCTGTGCAAGCCCCTTACTATGAAGGCTGAGAGCATCTGCACCACAACATTTGAGAATCTCTTCTATAAATAACGCAATTCATTTCCTTCATATTACATGTGATAAGAAATATACGGATAATCACTTCCATGGCTTTTTTAAACTTCACAACTATTGTAGCAAGTACTGACCCAACATAAGATTCCCCTCTATAGAAAGAGAAAGATCTCAGTAAATATATGTCAACAGTCCATAACTAACAACAAAACTCAGCAGCATGGGATTTATGTAACTAATCTTCAGCATCAGTGATCAATGAGAAAGAACCAGTCTTCAGCAGCCTGAACAGGGAAAGTTTCAGGACAAAAATAATTTCTGATCACACCAAGTAACACGAACCAAAATCAGCTTTTGTACAGAACAAAAGCTGAAATATCTTCCTAAAAATAGAAACCTTTTGGCTATTGAAATCAGAGAGTTTTCCTTCAACTGCTCTACAATTACAATCAAATTAAAACAACTTGACCTTAGAGTCATCTTCCCTTCTGCTTTAGAAAGTATACAGTTAGAAAAGTTACAAGTTTCTCCTTTGATTTTCCCCCTCTGGTTACTCTGATTCATTTGGAGTACAACTTCACCACAGTCCATGATAATTGCAATTTGGCAATACTGCTATAAAGTTATTTTTACTTTCCTTTAAGTTTTGCTGCTCATCCCCTTAAAAAGGGTCAAAGACAAAAGTAAACAGGAAACAATTACTGAATTTAAGTTTTGTAAACAAATGAGCTTCTTTTCTTCAACAGCAAATAGTAATGATTTAGGTTAGTGTAATGAAGCTGGGCAGTTACCCCAGTAACTACTCCATATAGTCTCTGCAGAGGTTCTGAATATGAAAATACCATGTAAGTGAAAAAAACCAGATGAATCTTTTAAAAGGGGGGGGGGAGCACCATGCAACAGAAACAACTGGTTTACAGTTTTGCATGAGAGGAATCATCAAACAGGCAAATGAAACACTAGATGCACACAAAACACTGGGAGGTATTCAAATAATCAATACTGAAGCTTACTGCAAGCACTGAACAAGTGACAGCAGCTCTTGTACATCAAGTGATGTTAATTATGCAATATTTGTAATGATATAACATATACTCAATATCTAAAATAATATATGACTATTCACAACATGGAATACTCATCCTCTCAAGATCTCAAAAAGCAATGTTTTGGAATACTTCAATTTCTTTTCTACCTCAAAGTAAACACAGCCTCACTCAACCTCTCAGTACTTCCTAAATGCCAGAATCACATGACAAGAAGTCAAGACAAGTATCTTCAGCATCCAAATTCAGATCTATCCTGAAGCTATACAAGCAGCAAAATGCTCCAGTATCTCAAGTGTTTTATGGACCTGGTCATGTTGGAAACAGTTCTGCAGGCCAGTTGACAGTGATAACATACAAAAAACAACAACATCAGTCTACACCCATCTCCTGTGCTTCAGTCAACTGTGTGGACTTGGGTTTTTGTTTGATTTGGTTTTGAGGCAGGGGGGTAAGGAGGATGAGGGGTGGTGTTTGTTTTGTGGGTTTTGTTGCTTTTTTTTTTTTGGTTGGTTTTAGTTTTTTGTTTTATTGGGGGTTTTTGTTTGGTTGGGATTTTTTGTGTGTGTTTGGTTTTTTGTTGTTTTGGGGTTTTTTTTATGTTTTACTACAGGTTTAAGAGAAAACATAACAGGGAAAATGGCCTGCAAGCTTGTGTGTTAGAGTAACACCTGCAAGTCTCTACTTATCAATGTGAACTGATTTTATAAGGTTTCCTATCTGCCGGGGAAGAAAACAAAACAAAAAGCAACTACCACAAGACTAAAGAGGCAATTACTGAAGAAAGTGAAGCAATATGCTGTGAAGAAAACAAACTTAGTACCCAGAAACCAAGAACTGGGAATAAACTAGGCCTAACAAAGTTACCTAAAACCACAACTGCCACTGTATAATAAAATCTATTTATCCATGTTGTAATTCTTTTTTCTCTTACTTTTCTAAAAACCAAACCAAACACAAGAACAAAACAAATCTAAACAAAAATAATTTATGGAGTTTTAAGACAACACACATCAACACCAGCTGCTGTTCTAAAGGGAAGCCTCTTAAGACAACCAAGCCCACTGAGGCTCTCTGGGACATGCCACAGCCAGGACTACAAGCACACCTGGCTCAGGACCAGTCTGAGAACTACATTTCCACTTCAAGCTAAGATGAGGCATGCCCAGGCACACGATGACAATCTGACATTCACCAAACACTTCTCATGGAGCATCATATCCTCTATACTTTCCAGTGAAACCTGTGTAAGTGTCCAGTGATAGCAGTGTTCTATAGGTAGCTCAAACTGTTACCGGGGTTTCAGGTGTAACGCAGCGACCTGCAAAAATGCAGTGTAAGAGACATGACACAGAAAAATCCATATTTAATGTTACATTTCTGTATTGTTCGGCTTAGTTCAGTTAAGACTATCTGGATATCTGTGCAGTGCCTGGCAAAACAGAACTATCCTGATCAGGGCCTCTGGACAGCACAGTAATGTAAATACTACTAAAGAACAAATGAAACTCAATATAATACCTCCAAGACTGACAAAAACTGGCATCCAAAGAAACCAAGGAATGTACAGTGTGTAGATATCAGGGCTTATTTGGAGATACAGAATGCTGTAAATTAACTAAAAGCATGTAACATCCTCCACACATTTCTCCTGTAAAAAGTGTGTACATTTAAATGAGCCCTTATAATTAATGCCCTAAGAATCTGTTACTGTCTTTTGTAAATAAGTGCCTGTATCTTAAAAAGTAAGCAATTGGGTTATTTTTCCTTTCTATTTAATGCTACTAAAAATCTTTATGTTGTGGAAGATTAATTCAGAAATTGGACCAGAATTTTATAGACTCTACTCCTATTAAACCCCTGCCTGGGAAACTATAAGCGATGTAAACATACCTAGAGCACTCAGTGAGAAATTAGACTGAGGGAACAACACAAGGTCTTGCAATGCAAAAACTGCTTTAAAGCCTGGGCATTTCATAGAGGAATTTGTGTTTTACTGAGTTCCTGGATCAAACCATAACTAACAACTACTACTATTTCTCAGGAAATAACTTCAAGATCAGGGAATTTACAGGGGTTCATACTTACAGTAAATGCTGAAAATACAGATGCTGCAAGAGGGGAGAAAAACAACCAAACAAAAACCTAACTAAAAAAACCCTAAACAAACAAAAAACCCAAACAAAACAAAGAAAAAAACCCAAACAAACAAAAACACCAACCAACATTGCTGCATCTGTCCATAAAAAATTGGCTGCTTCTCATGCTTAAGCACATCAGCTAAGCTTTATGTTAAATATATACACATACACACCTCTGGCCAAAAAAATGAGTTTTTCAAGCTACAGATTTCCCGCTCCACAAGATCTCAGACAGCCCTTATGAGCACCAGAGAAGCAGGCCCATTGACTACCTGTTATGAAATCAGGCCTGAGGACCTGAAGTCTTAAAAGGAGCTGCAGCAAGACACAATCCTGGGCCTACACAAAGGTCACTGCTAGATAAAAGCTTCAGCTCTGCACACTGTTATGGGAAGTGGATTAATATTGTAGCAGTTTACAGTGGGACTAATATGCTTATAATAAAAATATGCCTGTCTCTTTGCAGAATTGTTCAATTCCATCCTTCTGTAACCCATAAACTGGCAACTTCTGTTGAAGAAAACTGAGCTTCCCACACGTTCCTGCCAAAACAATACTTTAAGAGTTGTTAGTCAATTCACTTTCTCAGTGACCTGTCATGCAATTGATACCAAATAATTATTTTGTAAACATTAGGGTAAACGAAGACAATGTGTTCCATGTAAAAATGTTTAGTTTAGAAAGAAATTTCTAAAACAAACTAGATTATGTTTCCTGGACCTCTTTCAAAATACTGTTTCACTGAAGAGGCGATCCCAAATGCTCAGTGGGCAGAAAAGGAAACTGCTGGCAGTCTCTGGCTCACACATTTTGGGCATGACCTCATTCTTTACTACCACTTTTCAATTTTGCTGCAGCGTTTTAAAAGCCAATACTTGATGTTATTTTTATGCGTTACCTTTCATTATTACTTAAGAAATGCAAAGAACACAACTTGAAGTTACAAAAGTATACCCCCCCCCTTAGAACTCATTCTCATACAGTGAGAAAGTAGGTGGCACACACAACGCGCCATCACATATGCCTTCGTATCCAAACACACACACAAAATAGTTATTTTTATTTAAAGTGTGCCTGTTTCCCTGAATGGAAGGCCAAACCTAATGCTATCTCATCAGCATTTTTGAAAGTTAACTATATAGCAATAGTAGTCCATGATTTCCCTAACAATTTTGACTTTAAAAGACGAATTTCCTTGTCATTAATAGCATGTTTATATCTTAAATTATACAGAACCCATTACATTATCCACACCTTAGTTATATATTTAAAAAAAAAAAGTTTAAGTGATTTAAGATATTGCTTTATAAGGGAATATGTAGCTGCCTAAAGCCCAGTTACTTTAAAATAGTTATAAAAATAAATGCATATAGGAATGTCAGAAATTTCTTGAAATGTCAAATTTAACATTACAACTTTTTTTGTATTTGATTATATGAGTCTTGATCAAGTTTAGGCAATTATCAATCCATCAAAACCAAGCAAAGTTACCTCTTCCAACAAACAGTTGTTATCCGGGTACCATTGATAGTTTAGTCTTATTTTGAGCCTACTGTTTAAATAAGCATTCAGTCTGTAATACCAACATATTCCCCACCTCTCCAGTTAAGGAAGATAAGATATGCATGCTAAATTAAGTAAACATCACAATGATTGTTGGAAACAAGATATTGGAATTACAAGCTTAGCCAAACAATTTTAACAACTCACCAGTTCTCTGTTGTTAACTTTTTAATCTGATTTATTCCAGCCCCTGGGCTCCCCTGAAAGTTAGTTTTACACACAGATTTTAACTTTTCAAATAAAACTGGCCATCGCTGAATATCGTATTTCCCCAGCAAGAAAGAGGCCAACATTCAGCTACCATAGTTATCTACTCACAGATCTTAGGAAAGAACAAGCACCACATGCAATCGGGCCTCACAAGAGTTAAGAAATAAAACCAAACAACTCTATCCAAATCCTGGTCGAGGAAGCATTCTCTCCTTCATTTTATTGGAACATGATTTGCCTCTAAACAGACCACAGTGTGCAACCAGGAAAAATGTTTAAGATTTGAGATAGCTGAACTTCCCGCTAATCACAAACTGCAACTGATAAGTTCGTTAAATTTCTCAGCACCTCTACAAAACATGTTTCTAAGTCTTTGTTCATGAAGCACTTCACTGCACAGAAACAAGCCTCTGAGAAGCTGGGAAGGCACCTTGCCTGCCACGGAGAACTGAGAGCAGCTTCCAAGGGATACATGAGGCCTACTGCATAGGGGTAAAGGGGATTTCGTGCCCAAAATGAAGACCAGTATCAGTAGTACCGGGGGGAGGGTGCTTGCTGTATTAACCCTCCAACTCTCCGGCCCATTTAGGTAACACCTGTAAGGAGGAAACTTCAGAAGGAAGCAAGAGACCACCCCCGAACACCCCAGATGCTCGTTCTCCCCCTCGCCGCCAGCCCGGCCCTCGCGAAGCCGAGACAGGCTCCTTTAGGTGCCGATTCCCTTACAGCCAAGCAGTCGCTTCAGAAAAATAGGTACCCGAAAACCGCGTTCACCGCCTTCCTTCCCCCCCGCACCTCCACAGAGCGGACAGCCGAGGGGGAGGGGGGAGGCAGGATCACTCAGAGCCGCCTTGTCTGCTGCTTAAAAGGGACCCAGCCCAGGCCCGGCCTCCAGCTGCTCAGCGGCTACCGGAGCAGCTCCCAGGCACCTCCTCAGCCGAGCGAGGATCCAGCTAGGCCCCGCTGCGGCTTCCCGGGGATGCAGGGCGAGGAGCGGGCTCCTCACGCCAACGGCAGGGTCACGTCCC
>WUAM01000423.1:5230699-5254019 GCA_024336885.1 Actenoides hombroni | reverse complement strand
GCACCTAGAATTCACTCTGAAATGGCTTCCTGAGATGCTTAGGAATATATTGATATCTAAATATTGTATCACAGTGGGAGCAAACACATCATGGTAGCTTGGAACAAGTACTTGGGGGTGTTGTCATCAGCTGACAGGCAATCAATTCATGTAAACACAGAAAACACCCCATAATATTTGTATTTATGAATGTACTTGGGAGTACACAGAATTGTTGGTTGGGTTTTTTTGTTGATTTTTGTGGAGGGCTTTTTTTTTGTAAAATACATCTAGAAATATGCACAAAACATTGGTTTACATATAATTACAAGGTAGGTAGTTTATATGTTAGTTCACACTTTTTGTACATATATTTTAATTTATAGTGTGTGCATTGGAACTAGAAGTTTCTTAAATGTACATTGTAATAGATTTTTCCACAGTCAGGATAACTGCACTAGAAATATGCACACACAAAACTAAAATATATAATGGTATCCAGAACTCTGCATAACCTGCATTTTTATGCCATCTGCAGAGATCACTGAAAGGCACCAGTTCTTAAGGTAAGTCAAGACCACAGTCAAGTTTTTAGATCTAAAAGGGAAGCACAAAAGATTTAAAATTTTGTTACTAGATAATCCAAAAGGTTATCAAAATAATGAAATAACTTTCCTCTGAATCAACTTTAAAAATACATTTCATATTTGTTGTTTGAGAGTTGAGGTCATATTTAATTCTTCAGTAACCAACCAGACCATGAGCCTCAGACAAACGTGAATCTTAACTACAGAAAAAACTCACATTAAAAAAAAAAGCCATAAGTGCATTTTTTTGTTCAAAACTATTTTCAATGCACTGTTAATGCCACTGCGTGTCAGAACCAATTCAGTATTTAGTTCTGTGACTCATGGGATATGATCATTCTTACATCACACTATCAGTGGTATTTATTTCCACTTCAGTAAGATTTTCTTACTTCTCCACACAGCGTTTGTTTTGGTGTTTGTTTTTTTTTATAATCTGTAGCTCTATAATGCTGCAACTCAGCTTGGTCACAAGCCAGCCAATGTTCATTCCAGATGCATTCTTCAACAGTACTTCAAATATTTCAAATTGCCTATGAAAGATGCCTTCACAGAGTGGAATGGAAAGCTATACAGCAACAGGACAGGAAGACATGAAAAAGCTTAAATCATGAGCTTTAAGGAAAGAACAAAATGCATTTTGTAACTATGAAAATTAACAGTTGTGCTAGGCTGTATTCTAAATCCTAGCCATAAAGGGTTTGAGGAACCCCCGCCCCAAAGATTAGCAACTGCCAGCTCAAACCATTTATATTGCCAAATGATCTTCACACAGGAGCAGCTACTCTTGTTGAGGGCCAGCTAAGTAAAACAAACAGAGAGATGTTCACCAACAGAAAGAGTCCAATACTTAAGACTAAACATTCTGGTCCCAGCTAAATTCTACATGAACACTGCCAACTCATGCACTTCTAGTTCAAAAGGAATATACAGCACAAAGTTAACTACAGCATCCAAACTTACATAAAACACCTCCACAACTGTCTAACCTTGTCTTGCAGCTCGTTGTGAATGGCTACGCTTTGCATCACAGCAATAATCTTAAGATCAGAGACCAAATAAATGAGAAAAAACTTTGCAAGAGCTTAACTCTAACTGTAATAAAACAGAAGACATTACAAAAATGGGGAAGCCAAGACTGGTACACAGTATCTATAGTGTTCACACTGCTTTTTGTATCTGTTTTATAAACCTGTGAAAATCATTTAACTACAAAACTTTAGGTAGAAGAATAACTGTAGATCTTGTTTATGTGTTAGTAACATGAACGAGTATCAACTGTTTAGAAGATAGAGTGCAATACCTCTTTGAAATAAATTGCAAAGAGCCCAGAGAGAGAGCAAGCAAGAGTACCTTACTCCTGGCATTTTATAGTAATGTAGTATGGAGCATTGACTCCTGGAGATAAATCAGAACATCTACTGTACTTCCAAATGGAACCCAACCTAGTTCCCATTAACTTCAAGCACAGGCAAAGTCCTTGAGATGCAGCAAGCCAGAAGGAACAGTTATCTAGACCTCAAGGAATTTTTCCTACACCTTCAGGATACAGATCTTAAATATGATCACAGCATTTCCATCCAATGAAAGAATAAGCCAAAGAAAGAAAAATAAATGTAAACCAAGTTTATTTTGCTTTTAAGTAGTGTTCTTTAAGCACTACAGCATGGTAAACAATGTAAATTAGTATAAGTCATCTCAAAAGCCAGAGGTTGGTTTTTTTTTTAATTTTATGAGTTGTTAAAAAGATGCAGCCTATTCTAACAGGATAAATATTTTAACCATTTCACTTCGAGTTAATGAAGGCTCACAAATGAGCAACACTCCTCATTGAGGAAAACAAAAAGCTGTTGTCGACAAAGCGACAGCACACACACAAAAACAAAAGAACTGTGTAAAAATAACTAACTGTACTGTTCCCATACTCTTTAGAAGTTGCTTTACAATGGGATGATGATATGCACATGATCTTGCTGCAAACTTGCCATACAACTTGCAAATACATGTAGCCTAGCCTTACCACTCAGTCCAAAAAGCTGCTAACTGATCAAAACAAATGCAGCACTATAATCCTCTGCTGAACAATTCAATCTGGTTTACTTATTACCTTTTCTCCTAGGCTGCAGGACAGACTAGAAAGAAAACGATCCCAAATTAGAAATCAACACTCTTACAGGAAATTGTATTATTTTGCAATATAGTCTTTTACAAGTTATGTTTTGCCTATTTTTCCCCTTAGCCACAAAATGGGCATGAAGTAATTACTTTGAAAATGCCTTAATTTTCAACTTCATGCAAATCTAAATAAAGATGACCAAACAAAAGCTTAAACAATGGAAGGATATTTCACAGAAAATTTCTTATACAAAAAACACATAAGAAAAAGGGCCACTAGGTGACATTTTAATTTACAAATTGGCATCATTTTGGTCAACAAATATCCAAGTGCTGTTTTCTTCTATCACAACAAAGTAGCTGTACAGAAAGAAAACTGCAAAACTTGCTTTATTTTTGTTTTTTTAATCGCACATGTCCTCAGGAATTTCATGTGGATTAAGGATGCCAGGTACAGACATCTGAAGTTTATGCTTCTCCTCTTGAGCCTGTCGAAGGGCTGTTTCTCTTTCCTCCAAGAATAAGTCTGATGTGTCTTCACCTGCAAATTCCTGTACAATTCACATAAGATCATTAGTTTATCATCATATGCTTTAGCCAGAATAATTAGTTTCCAAAATCCAAAACAATACCAAAAAAATCTTCCCTTCACATTGCCTGCCAGACTATTTGTTTGTTTTGCTTTCTGTTCTTTAAGTCAAAATTAATATAAAGGAATGCAAAATAGTTTATAATTTTTTTTCACTATGTGTTGCTGGATTGCTATAGCAATCCAGCCTTTGCAATCTATCACCATTAAAGCAGCATCATAACAATTTTGAGATGCCTGGTGACTGCAGACTCAAAACTAATAAGCTCTTTCCCACAATCTTCCTGAATTATAGCCTCTTTAGAATAAAGAAAGCATAGCCATTACTAGCAAGTTTCAAAACATGTCCCAATCCCAAGCACAACTGAAATAAAATCTGCTTAAAACCAACTTGCTTTATTTCCCATTAGAGTAAGTTTTGCAGCCATCTTAGACTTAGGAACTGTATACACAGCATAAAGCACAAGTGAGGACATTTAAGCCCCATTTATAAAATGATATGACACGTATAGTTTGTACAATACACAAGAATGATGCTAGCCATGGCAACTTGCATTCTGCTTTAAACAGCTGCATAGTAACTCATAGCTCCTAAACAAACACTGAATTAAGATTGTCCAAGTACTTTCCATGCCAAACATACCTTGATTTGGACCAGGAAATCCCTTAAATGTTCCTTGAAGGCAGGAATATCCTGGTTTAAACTGAAGAGTCCTGTTACAAACAGCTTAACCTGCGCACTAACAGTAAACACATCGGTTAGTATTTCAAGACACAAGAACTCACTTAAAAGTATTAAAGAATCATGACAAACTTACTCTTGCAGATGAGGAAATGCAGATTTGAGGAGATTAGCAACATACTCCTGAATAAACATTTGGTTGTTCACTGGATTTCCAGGGTTTAACGGAGTACTTATTTTTCCCTCTTCTACTAAGTTGAACATGTATGCAAGGATTGATGCATGCATTGTCAAACCTGAACAGATCAAAGTTACACATATACAGTTATTATTCAGAACAGAATGCATAACATTATTTTGATGTTCAAAAGGATTGTTTCCATTAACCATCTCACATCTACGCATTCTTACCAGCAGTGTGTGAGGTGTCTGTAACAACAGAGAAGATGTGCTGAAGGATATCACAGAAATATGTCTGATAGAAACTCTGGGCAGCAGTCTCTTCTTGTGCAACATTCTGTAGTAGAGTATAAAGTATCTGGAGTCCTGGAAAATATGCATTAAAAAAACAAAAACTAAGTTACCAACAGAACAATATTAAAACCTCCGTGTGTATTTCCACCTGTTCCAAAATGATACAAATATCCCAAGGAATTCTGATGAGCACGGAGAAGTAACACACGTGCAATGATTTTCTCAAGCATTTCCTCAAACAGGCACTAGAGGGCCACAGCCACATGTACACGGCATGCCGATTTTATTTGCATTATTAGACGACAGAGGCATAAAGAACCAATCACGGTCACCTTAGAAAGGGAGAGAAATGCTCTACCAAAAGCAGTGTTTGCTAATTTAAGAAGGGAAAATGTTTTCATTTTTAGAATTACATGAAAACATGATTACATTACTAGATGAAATGCCACTGAAAGGTGTTTTATCTTCATCCTTTCCAAATGCTGATACAAGGCAACTGACTAAAAACTGAATGGCTTCACAACAATCTTTTTATGCAGTAGTTGAGATAGTGCATTAAGCCCAAGGTATTAAAAAAAATTATGGTTTTGGAATAAGACTTTTAAATAGCCTCTCCTTGTATCCTTGGTAGCCATAATTTTGGAGGAATTTGAATTACTCATTCGTTAAATGAGGTGGTACACTCAGCTGCTTAATGAAATTTCATCTTAAGTTTAAACAGCATGCTGTTGTCCCAAGGAAGCATAATCTGCCTTCTTAATCTAAAGTGTTTCCCTTTCCTTATGTCATGGGCTCACTCCCAAACACAGCCCCAAATCATTGACTTTTCCATTTTTCCGCTGAACTTTTCAGTACTTACTGAGGTACTAAGTCAAACACCACAGGCACCACTACAAAAGAAGAGCTGTTTTAGCAGCAGGGAGCTGTTGCATCAGTTCAGCCATTTCAGAAAACCACCAACCCTCATGTGGAAAAGCAAGCAAACAGAAACTCTTAACAGCTGTGGGAGTGAAACAGCATCCAAGTGTTTCAGCCCATTAATGTATATACCTGGCTGACAACTTGAAATGGAGACAGAAGAATGTTATTACTGTGCAAATGCCATACAGAACTGTATTACTGGAATACTAAATTTGAGTGAAGGAAATGATGCAAGAAAACAATCTACCAAAAATATCTGATGCTGCAAACTAAGTCTGCATGTTAAACACCTCAATTTACCTGTATCTGCCACATTTCTCATTGTATGTTTGAAAGCCCAAATAATAGAATCCAGAACAAGCTTGAACTGTGCAGGTGGAATGGCCAGGAATGCTGGGAAACAATGAGAATTCACAGCCTGGAGTAGCAAGAAGAAGTTTGTTCTATGTTCAGGATATTCTTCAAAGTCCTAGAAAGAGAAGGAGGGGAAAAAAAAAAAAAAGTCAAGTTTGCTGAAGATCCATCATAAGATTTGTCTGTCAAATGGGTCAATAGCTGACACAGATCAGCATTTCGACCTCAGGTTTAAAATATCCTTAAATGCAAAGCAAAGGTTACATTTCTCAGTGAACTTTCCCCCCCAGTTTTCCCTGCCAAAGCTTGGTGAGACCATCTTCTAGAGTTACACAATGCTGACAGGCCAAGCCACGTTTTGTCAGGATGCTACTCAGTCTACAGATAGGCAGATGGTCTCCACACTGGGTAAGCACCCATTTTACTACAGGGATACCATTTCTTGTTACACCTTACTGTCAAGTAGCACTAGTTCAGCTGATAGTGCCCCAGTATTATGCAAACATATTGCAAGCTATAGCATATGATCTGCACTAGTGAGGTAACACTCAAAATGACTGATCAGAACTTACATTAATGAATTTTAAATATTTTACGTATTTATGATTTTCAGCAGTTAGTCCTACGCTGATAATTTAACTAAAACACACTTTTGCATCCAGAAGCACTTCCAGATTGAATGTCTTAAATCAAGAGCTAAAGAGAGAAATTTAAGGCAATAAGATTAAGACATGCAACTAGACAGACTTAAAAACAAGTACGTTCATTTGAGCAGAAATTTCTTCAAGTGCCACAAGTGCACTTTGGGACTGCAAAGACACCACACATGGCAATGATATTCACAGAGAGAAGGCACAAACCCCTGCTTAATTTCCTTACAATTAAAGCTGTGTGATAACTACATTCACTACATACCACTTCCCTTCATTGCAAGAGAAGCATATCTTTCCCTTAAAGATGTACCAACAGCCAAGACTAGTAGTCTTATACCCTGTGTCTCCTCCCCCCTTTTTTTTTTCCAGTCACTAGGGAGATGCTTTATCCAAAGTTTAAATATAAATACCTTGTTGATCATATTTAATGTGCACTCAAAAACAGCATCAAATATCTGAGGTATTTCAGCAGTAATGTGTCCACCCAGCTTGTTTACAATGATAGCCATAGTACTAAGTACTTCAGGTTCTCTAGCAGCTGGAACATTTCTCTGGTAGTCAATGAGAACTGCATCCAACAAGGGAGGAACAAAGTTTTCAGCTACCTAATTGAAAGAGTAAGCCATGGTTATAACAGTGCAGTTATTGAACAAAGTCTCTAGCATATGGTTTATAGCTAAGTTCATTGTTTAGTTACGGTAGATAATTTTCTTAAGGAAGCTGAAATAGATCACACTTCCATAAACTCCCCACCTTATGGATCCATCCAGAGTGGCTTCCAGGAGGGTTCTTAAACCTCCTTGATTCCCTTTAAGACTACTCTCAGCTAAAGTTAACTGTATCTCAAATGTAGTTCAGGCTTACATCTGTATGATCACACTTTCTCTTTTATATTTTACAGACCTCATGAAGAAAGTTCCTGTGACCAACTGATTCAGTTAACAACAGATCAAAACTCAGAGTTCTTCCTAATTCTGTCTTACAAGTTACTTGTAAAAAAATGAATCTACTTACCATTTGAGGATCATTGGACCTGCTCACCCAGCCAGAAATTAGTTTTAAAGTTTCCCTTTTTACAGTCCTCATACTTCTAATCAAGGGCTGTTTTGTTACCATTTCACCTGAAAAGTTTTTAGGCTTCAGTTAATTGGAAAAGGTGTAACAAAAAAGATTTAACTTAGACTGATGTTGCAAAGCAGCGGATGCTTGATTTTTATATCCAAACTACAATGACTATTAACAACTTCTTATGCACAGTAGCCTACTCACAGAGTTCAAAAAAAAAAAAAAGCTGCAACTGATTTTTTTCATGTTAAGGAAATCCCACCTATTCACTGATCTAATCCTGGCCATTAGAGCTGAAGAATCAAAAGTTCAATTTCTCATCCAGTTTTATTCTGAATTCTGAGAAGCTCTTTCAATGTAAACTAGCTGCTCAGTTACCAAGTTTTATCTAACATTCACATTTTCAAAAACCATTGTCTACACCAACCAGAAAACTGGTCATAACACAGAAGCCAATAACTGACTCATTTAATCTTGTGATTAATTACTACAGAGGCATATTCTACTGAGATACCACAGGTCTTAGTTTATCGAGTAAACATAGGTTAGATAATTCCTTTGCAATGCTTGCAACCTTGATTTATCGTGACTGTCAGGCACCTTCACTACAGTTACATTTCTGTAATAAAGTAGCACAGTACCATATCAAAATCCCACCAACATCTTCAGAGAAAATGAATGAGATTCTTAGTTAGAGATAGGCTTTTAATATTCAAAATTAGAATAAGCTGAAAGAACACATGCTACAACTTCATCTCAGCAAGATGCCTATTAATTCCAAGTAAGCATCTCTGGTGGTTTGCATCCTTCCTAAACTATCTCATCTATAGTTTTTTTTCCCTCCCTCTAAAATCAGGAGTTGTTTTTTTGAATTAAACAATTAGCTTAACTGGAATGTACTCTGAAACCTGATGACAAACACTGCTCACCCCCATTTTCAGGAAGAACATGGAATTTCTTACCATTAGCCTGAATAGCTGCAGAAATATTTTCACTTAGGCACTTGTACACATTCAGCATATCTAAATAAATTCTTCCAAGCTGAATCACAAATGGGTGGCCAACTGCTTTACACGCTCTTACATTGGTTTTCAGAATGCTACCAAGCTGCTTAACTGTTTCAGGATCCTTTAGAATATCAACATTCTATTAAAAAATAAAAAAAAAGGTAAAAGTCCATTTCATTTAGTGAATAAAACTGCACTTTACCTTTCAATATAAAAATTAAGTTCAAATGATTTATCTTACACACCGAGTTAAAGAATGTATCACTGAAATTTTACAGACTTTATATATACTGCTCTTTACTTCATGGCACTTGCCACTGCCTCAAAGAGAGTCAGAATAAAACTGCAATTGATTTGATTTAATTCTGCTCTTCTGCATAAGTCTTTTTGCTGCAGTGGAACAAGCATTTCTCTGGTGGAAGAAAAAAACTTCAAAAACCTAAAGAGAAATTAAGAAGGTGAACACAGACAGAAGTGGTCCAAGGGAAATGCAGTATGTTCTTGTTATAAGAGGGAAGCCAGAGTAAGAAACCTAACTCTAGCTTGCTTAAGTTTCAGGATCTTAATTAGATTTAACTCCAAACAGATTGATCTCTTGCGCAGTGGAAGACTGTTCTTCCTTAATGTGTGAAGATAAAGAAAGGACTGAAAGAAATAGGAGAGAGTAAGTAAGAAATACAGATGTACTTGAAGAAAACTATGGAAGAGAAAGGAGAGAGTCAACAGTACTTTAATTTTTCTGTTATTCAGAAAGAAATCCCACTTCTAAGCCAGGTGAAAAAGAGCTTTGGAAAAAAAGCTACTGAAATATATTCAGTAACAGAAAATTATCCTTTAAATCAGATTAAAACCAGTCTCTATTTTGCCATTTAAGTCTCCTCTCTCAAAATACTACTTTTACTGTCACGTCAGTCACTGCTTTAGCCATCATTTAATGAAGTTCCACCACAGCTATGTACACTTCATATCATGCCAATGCAAATAATAAACCCAGGTTAAGAGAAACATTTAGCAGGTTTTCTTTACCTGAACACAGAATACACTTAAAATTTATGAGCTTACTTTTGTTGCCTGTTGAATTATGCTGTCCCATACTTGATTAGGTAGCAACATGTATTTTTCTATCAGATGCTCCTGCACAGTCTGGTCTGTCTGTGCCCCAATCATGTATCCCACTGCTTCATAAAATGTATGCACCTGATTGTAACAACAAGTCAAATAGGAAGGTTAAAAAGGAGTAAGGAAAATTTTACACTGTTCTTAACTAACATATAGCAAAGGCTGAAAATGTGTTTCACTGCCTGTACACATTTCCCCCCCCTCCCTTGACTTTAACAGGATCCTTTTCTGTTCTTCCCTTACTTTCATCAGCTGTAGGTGAACTATTATAGGAGAATATTACTCTTTCCCAAATCAGAACCAAAAAATTAGTGTCTTACTTCTTAAAACTTTCCAGAAATTATAATCTCAAATAAATGCACTTTAATTCTCCTTCCAAGCCTTCCAACCAAGATCCCAGTAACACAACCTAATTGTGCTACTGATACCATAACACTGTCGCTAACAAGACACTGAAGCATATAATTCAAGCCTTGAAAACCACAGTTCAATATAAAGTAACCTTTGCTTAATCTTGAGGAATTCTCCACAACCCTGAATTAAACCTACCTGTTGTGGCTGAAGGTCACAGATGATTGTATTAATATTGTTCAAGATTTCATCAATAAATGGCATGACCTCTCCCACTTGAACCTGAACGAAATGTCGGCGGCATTTTTGCGCTATTTTTATGAAGGTATCACAGGCCATATCCTGGACGCCATCGTGGGTTTCTAAAGTAAATCAACTCAGTTACTGCTTTGTATTCTTCCCCCCCGTGCATGTAAAGGCATAAAATGAAGTTTTAATTATTAAAAAGTTAACTTAAAATTTAACTTTAACTTAATTTAACTTAAAATCTCATAATTAAAACAGTAAGTAAAAACCAGCTAATTACCATGCATAAATTCAAACAGCTTGTTGACTACTGTCTTCAAAAATTTCCAGTGAGCTCTCAAAAACCGTGGGTATTGACCTACTATATACATTATATTTGATGCAATAATGGCTTTATTGTCTTTTCCTCGCTTTTGTTCACAGAGTCCCAGGAGATCCTGCAACATAATGTATTTTTAGTCTCCACTCCAAGGTTGTCCAGTTCTATTAAAAGCACTACAAGACAAAGTATAAAATCCTACAAGGGGCTATATTAAAGATAAAGGAAAGTAGCTGCCATAATCACATTCAAAACCCAAAGGGGACAAAAAAAACCCAAACAAACCTAAGAGGATTAAAACTGGGGTGATGCAATTGTTTAAGTTCAGCCAAATCAGGAACACTGTATTTCCAATTATGGAATTACCATTTTAAATATATCTACAGAGTTCTGCAGGGGGAATTTCAACAAGTCTCTCAGCATTTAATACTGACCAAGCAGCTGATAGCAATATCGATTCCACATCAAATGAACAAAATTAAACTAAGTCTTCTATATGATTGTATGTGACTTGTTAAAGTAAGGTCCATTACCCTTTGAAAAAACATTCTGTTCCTGCACTCTTTCTGTGCATGTATTTATCAAAAATTTACTTTGATCAATGAATGTTTGGGAAAAAGGCCAAATGGCGGGGTGCCAGCCAGTTAAAAATGGGGGTTATTTTTCCTTTTTATTTCATTAACCCTCCCTTTCCATCTCTTCTACATTTCCAAAGAAAAACACTTCATCATAAACTGAATTTTGTCGCTGAAATTTTCACCACAAAAAGGCGGTTATTTGGATTAATGCATTATTCATGGTAAATAATTTATCAGCCTTAAATTCAGGGTATAAGATTTCCTATTAACTTATCAACTTGCTTGCTGTACAAGGTAGCTTACTAAGAACGTCCAGCAGTATTTTCATAAACTCATTCTCTTGAGCATAAACTATGAAGCGTGACAAAGCTGTTGGTTTTGCACCGTGATACCTTAATTACTGTAACAAGGAATCTTTTTTCATCTTCTTCATGCATTGCACCACTGATTGAGCCTATAGCCCAACACAGGGTATTCAGATTTTTCCAGGACCATTCTGTTCCATTCACTTGATTGTGAAGTTTTTCGGTCATAATTCGTTCTGTGTCTGCATAATCCAGATGTGTAAGATAAACTGAAAGACATCAACATTGAAAAAGCACATTTTAGAGCAACAACCCAAATCACAACTCCATAGGCAAAGACAGTTTTTCTTAGCTAACAGTTTGGTTGTCTTTTTCTTAAGTGCAACACTTCTTTCTTGAACTCATGACAGAACGAGCTAGAAATTTAAACAGTTTTGTCAAAACTATGTTAGAAAACAGTCAATTTTTACTGAGAATCTTCATTTGTTCTAAGGGATCTGAGCAAACCACCACAGGCAAACAATGTGAAAAGTCTGAATCAATTAATGTCTGATATACCAGTCAAATCAGTAAAGTTGCTAAGTTACATTATTAACAAAAGGCAAACCTAGTAATGGTCTACAGGTAATATGGGCTTGGATACCTATGGGAGACATTATACAGTATGTATGAAGTCAGTCAATTTTCTCCTGCTCTTTCTTGCAGTGTCATTAACTCCGCTGGTTGCAATAACAGTTGGAGATGGTACTCCTAAACAAGTCTAGAGGGGAACATCGAAGTATCACAACTCAGACGCTTGCATCAACCCCTAATAGGATTAGTGTCTCCAGTAGAAATATTCTAAATCCCAGCAAGTCAAAAGCAATTTAAGGCCAGATTCAGAAATAGATTTTTACTGTACCACAGAAGACAGCTTTCATCACATTCTCACAATTATTTTTTTAAGTGAATATTAAAGATAATATGCTATAAGCAATAGTTAACACCAGAAATCATGTAGAAATATGACTAAGGCTCAGGGCATACAGTAATAATTTTAATATAAGAAATGTTTTTCATGTTCATGTGAAAAGACAGTAGAACAACTAATCTAACACTGCCTGTTTCTACAGCACAGGTACAAAGGTGAAAACGGAAAAAATCCACAAACACTTTGCATCACACAGCTTTTCCCTCCTCAGTTCCTAGTTCATAAACTTGTTAAGCACTCAAGTGTTCCTTTTAAAGCATTTGCATTTGCTAGAAAAATTCTCAGTGTTGAAAGCATTATGTCCTAAATGTGTGACAATTCTAATCTGCCCTGTTCCCTCAAGTTGTGGTTAGGAGTCTGAAATTTATTCCTCAAAGCAACCTAAGTTATCACTACAATATAGAAGAACTATCAATTCTTTGATAAAATGGTCACAGTTGAACATCAGGCTTCTAAAGATCATAGTATACCACTAGTATACAAAAATTAAAAATAAAATACTTGCTATATTGAATGCTACAGAAATAATGATTCTGAAGCTTTGGGGTTTTTTTCCTACCTTGTTTTAATTAATTGCAGCTTTTGTACTTTCAAGCAAGGTCATCGTAAAACCTCAGCACTAACTCTGGAGAAGATTTTTGAAAGTTAAGTTCAGGCTGTAATTTTGTGTTTTAAGAATACTATAAAAAAAATGAAGTGTTTAGAAGACCTACTGAAGGAAGAAATCATTTTGCAGATGGGCACTTGGTCTATACAAGGCTAGAGCTAAAAGTGAAGTAATAACCAGAAAGTCCACTTCTGAGGAAGCCCTTCTAATTTAACAGCTCTCTGGCAAAACTACGGTTTCATCAGATCTGAACTATTTTGGTCAAGGACTATCAAAAGGCATTGTTCAACGGGAAAACGCAAGGGACAAAAATTAAGCCGTGCATTACTACTTCACCAAGTTATACAAAACTACATGGTTAAAAGAGAAAGTTTCAGACCAACGCTGCCTCTTCCCTTTCAAGTTTGCCTACTGCTCCTCACCGATTATCATTTTACCCACATTTAATTCAGATCATAGGCTCGCCCATAACACACATGACCTACAGCACAAAAATACACTTACCCAATGTTTCTCTCATGTTTTTATACAAGTTTATGGAATCTGTATCCTTCATGAATTCTCGTACTACTTCCCCTTGATCATTTTCCACGACTAGGACTTCTTCAGGTTTAGCCATACGGCTAACCATCAGTAATCGAACCTGTATTTTCACAAAGGGAAGTTAGAACTGAACCAAGCTGTAAGATGATAATGCAGCTGTTTCCAGAGCACTCTGACTCATGGGTGTATGCCAAACTTCACGAGATTACCTCACATTAAGATTCTACAGAGACCTGTTAAATAAATAGCTATTAAGAACAGAGACTGCTGATTTCTCTCCCTCCGTGAACATGCTTAGTCAAAAAAAGAAACTCCCCCCAACCTATGAAGTACACTTTCTAGACCTTCAAAATGGCTATGTAATATTAGGGGTCTTTTAAAGACCACCTTTTCCAGGCACACAGATTCTTTTTCTCCAACACTATAACCTTTGTCTGTTTAACGAAATATTTTAATACAATTTGTTTTTTTAATGAAGTCTTACATTCATAATAAGCATCATTAAAAGCTGAAACACTATATTAATACTCCTGTCATACTGATGTCATCCTAAAGTATTTTCACAACTGCAGCACATTAAATAACTACAGCTGAATCAATTACCAACTACTCAAAGCAAGAAGTTCTCTCGCATCACTCCTTACACGAAGCAAAAATCTGTAATTCAGGAACAGGATCTACATCTTTACAGTATCTTTACTCCAGCATGGATTACCTTTGACAATACAGGCAAATAAAGCTGTCTCCTTGGAGGAACATCAAAGTGCTGACTTGCTGAAAGCAATGGAGAAGCAGATGTTGAAAATGGACTTTCCCTGTAGAGCTCAGCAGCTAAATGATTCCAATATTCAAGACAAATCTTGAAAATTTCTGTTTCTTCAACTTCTGATACCAGTAACATATAATGAAGAGCCTGGAAAAGCATGGTTTAAACATCTGATTACTAATTATTTCTGCAAATAAAACGTTGCTTCAAGTTCAGCTAACCAAATACTGATAAAACGCCCAATTTAACATAAAAATTATTAACAAGATGTATTAACATTGCAACGACATTACTTACACGTCAGACTTCTGACTTGCAGAGCAACTCAAAACCAAAGCATTCTTTATTTTTAAAGAACGTATCAATTCTTAAATGTAAAGAAAGTAGCCTAAAGACATCTTTAAAAATGCCATAGCCAAACAAGCCTGTAAATTATCAAACTCACAGCCTCTGGAGCCTCTGCAAAGCATTTTGGTTCACAGCCTCAAAACACCTTCAACAGCTAGTTCCAATGACTGCTGTTCCCAAGACTATTACTACGACTTTGTTCTGGATCCTTATAGCCTGAAGAACTGAAGGCAACCAAAGCCACACTGCTCACTCACTTTCCACAGAAGCCATCTATCAGAACATTTTCTGTTTCTTTACTGACAGAACACCCACAGCAGACTGAGAAGGGAAGGCCACGGATGCAATTCTGACAGACTGAGATACCAACCATATAAATTAGAACTACATAGCAAGATGGTTTTTACCTAGCTTCTTTTTCAGTTCCCTGGTGAAAGACACTAAAGCAATAAGCCCAGGAGAATGAAACAAGGAACTAAGATGACACTTTTTTCATAGCTTAGGTACTACAGCAACTCAGAGCATTTTAGATGGTAAAGACTCAATTCAACATCTCTATCTATAGTGTCAAAAGAGGGATTCAAAACAACCACATTAATCTAACATATTAATTTTTCTTGGTCATTAATTTGCAGTAACCTATGTAGCTTCCTTCACTATTCTACACAGCTTCAATCAATGTGTGAAACCATTTCTGAAAATCCAATACATTCAAAATGCAGGAGTAAACAGGTTAAAAAGAGATGTAACTGTGTAACTACACTCTATTACACTGCAACTTGAAAAACTAAAGTTTGCAACCATTTTAGGCCATGTTATGAACCTTGTGAAATATTTCTTCAACAGCCTATATAACACTCAAAAGTTTTTGACAATTGAGTTTTGTAGATTGACAGTTTAAAAGAAAACTTTAATATAGTTATATGGGACAAGAGAGAAGGCCAGTACCTAAAAACTGCACCCCAACTTACACACAACTGCATAGGACATGCAACAGCTCCAGCTGTTTACACAGGTTTTCCTAATAAAGCCTCAACACAGGTAGGAATTTGAACTGTGCTTCCCCCAATTCACAGCTATTTTGAATGCTTCCAACATGCAAGTTCAGGAATTATTTGGGAACTGTTGGTAGTCATTCTTTTCAAAATAACAAAGCAATACTCCTCTTAGTCCAGATTCTAAATGGGCTACCATTTGGAATTTGCAAACAACTTAATGTACATTTTTTTTGTCTAGGGCTACCTCTAAAAGAAAAATAATGAGCATACTAGCTGGAAAATGGACTAGAATTCATACATTAGATTACAACGACTCCACCTGCAAGATGTACTTCCCCCTGCAAACGGAATCTGGTCTCCAGGTTTTAAACTGTGGTTTGATTTTTCTGCCTGTCTCAGGGCAGTTCCTCACCCTATAGCCTCCATACCTACACAGGGCTTGATTCTGGGCACAGGAAGAAGTGTTTCAAGGGGCTATGGAACCAGTTTCATCCCCTTAGAGCTCAGCAGTGGAAGGGAGCTAGCAAAGAACTTACCACAGAACAGCTCTCAGCAAAATTTTTATTCACAATTAAAAAAAACACAACTGAAAAACCCTAATTTTGTTATCTAGCCCCACTACACTATGAAGTAGCACCTTGAATGCTTATTAGTCACCTAAAAATTAAGCCCTTCCAACTCTATATTGTTAACTGAATTTCCACTGATTTCCACAGATTCCAGTGAAGCTGCACTTCACTGTCAAAATTGAGAAGAACGCAGCAGTCCAAGAAAAGAAGGGAATAAGCAGAGAGGAAGAACAACTGCAGATATTATTCTCGGCAGCTGCTGCAAGATAACTGAGGTTCATAGGTCCTCCTCCAAGACCAGTAATACTACAATAAAGCATGCATAGTCATTTGGTAGAGCTTTTCCACTGCATGTTACTGGCATACATAGTCTTTATTACATGGAAACAGAGTATCATCCTCCAGAGTTACATTTAGAGCCTTTCAGGTCAACTTTGGAACACAGCAATAAGGCAAGAAGCTACACCAGGGTATAAGCACTGAACTACAGCATGCACTGTACCCTAGAAACCAGCTCTGGATGCTGAATGAAAACATAACTGATCTGCTTCACACAGACTGATGAAAATCATAGCAACACCTCTATATGACAATTAAACAGAAAATATGGTATGTAAAGACCCATAGAAAAAGAATATCTGAATTTACTTGAAAGCAGTATTTAACACTTTCAAGGAGGAACCAGTAAGAAGAGGGAGAGATGAAGACATGTCTTCAGAGATTTTATTAGTAGTATAGGATCACTGAAAACACAATGCCACTGAAGCATATTAAGGGAAAAAAAAAGATTAAGTTTTTTGTATTCATGTGAATTACAAAAGGTGATTTTTATTTTTTTTCTCCTTACCCACTACAAGTACAGTGATCTATGGATTACATTAGTATCACACCCTTTGAGTATGAGAACATAGTTTCTACATTTTTAAACTGGGTAAACCAAGCAACTTACCTCCATTAACGTCTCCCTCAGATTTAATCTTTTTTCTATAAGCTGACCATGTTCCTTGAGGAACGTGCAGAGAAACAAACTAAGGTTCTGAATGAAGTTCTGTTCATCATCTTTTCCATTTGAGTACGCAAGTCGGATATTGGTATTTAAAGGAAGCATCTAATAAAAAGAACACAGACATAAGAATTTCTCACTTTAGACAGAAGTAGAACTGTTATCTTAATGGGTATCTTGCTCTTCTGGCAAAAAAGCCCTTCTGCTTTTCACAGTATCCCCTCTTTACAGAGGTTTCTTACAAAACAGTCTTCAAGCTCTTTCATATCATGCTTGACCCCAAGATACTAAGGTAAAAATGCCAACAGATGCTAACATTCTGAGGAACTAAACTGCTTTCTACCCCTTCTAACAGCAGCTGTAAACAAGGAAGTATCTCCTCTATCACACACATTGCCAATTAGAATCGGGCAAAGACATTCCAAAACTGTGTGTATTACCTGTCCCTAGTAACATTAAGTTTCAAAACACTACATCATCAGAAAGTTAACACAACACGAAAGACCTTCTCTATAATATTTATAAACTAGCAAGGACAACTCTGAAGGATACTGAAAGATGTTTTTCAGTAATCTTAGCGATATCTCTGGTATCTCTTAAGAGACACATGGCTTTTAACTTCTATCATTATGAAAAGAAAACATTTTCAGCACTGTTATTGAGTAGTGAACTACATTTTTTAACATAAAAAACTACTGAAGCTATATAACAGAGAGAAGAAAGTTTACTACTTTTGCTGCTGGCTGCTTTCATGTGGTTTTGGTTGTTCTACAACTTCATTTTACAACGCTAAGAAACATATTTGCAATAAAGGCAATTTTTTGCATGAAATTCATATCCAAGTCATACTAAAAACCTGCAGGTTGCAAAACGTGCTAAATACCCAATCTGCCTTTCAACTGATGTTTTGAGGAAAACCTTAGGCCGGATGTACTGGCATTTAGAATCAAGAGTATCATCTGTAAAAATAAGTAATCTTCAGCTACACCTTTGGTGTGTGCAAAAATCTGCCTTGAAATTTAACTGTATCTAAATAAAAAACCTACAGCTCCACTTCAAGCTGGCGGGAAGGGGACATTTAAAGAAGCATGCCTGTTCCAAAGTGCCACCAAGATGGACTGACATTACAAACAGAGGAAAAAAAAATACCAAAAAAAACCCTTCAACTGTCTGCTTAGCATGCCAAAAAAACCCAAACCATTAAAAAAAAAATCTTTCAAATGTCCACTTAGCATGCCAATAACATGCTACAAAGTCATGAACCTGAATCTGAACTGCTCAGAGGGTAATCATCAAATTATATAAAATTAAAGCATGGCTTTGTATGACAAACATTTCTATGGGTTTCAAAATTTAATAGCAACTAGCAGAAGTTAGGTCAATAGTACACATTCTGTTGCATCTCTCAAGTTTTCTCCATCAGACAGCTTGCATGCTTGAAATGCCTCTTAAATTAATCAAAACAAATCAATGCAGCAGAAATACAGCTGTGATCTAGAGTCAGAAAAATACACTTACCATCTTCTGATCTAGCCATAAATACCCCTGAAGAACAATTCGACCCATCAAGAGCTCTATAATAACTATAAACTTGTAAACTGAACTAGGTTCTACAGAAATTGATTTTGAGAAATGAAACAGTCGAAGGAGACAGAGAGAAAAACATCACCTGTTTTAACTGCATCATGGTCAGTGTAAAAAGTGTTACAAACTGTTCTTCATACTGGCTTACACTGACGCCTGCGATCTCTGTGAGGCACTTCAAAGAGACGTTTCGAAACATAGGAACATTTAAGAACTATTGAGAGGAAAAAAAAAAAAAGAGTATTACAAGAGTGATTCACACTAAGCTTTTCTGCAACTTGTATTTAAATTTAAGATATCTTAATTTTTGGATGAGTACCTTGTATATTAGTGTGCTGATTAACTTGGTCTCAAATATATATCCCAGAGGAATCCAGTTGAGAAATCGTAGCAAAGTTTCCAAAGTTGCATGAACTAAGGGAGCATTTTGGGAGTTTTCCTGTAAAAGATCATTAGTGTTTATGACATCATAAGGCATGATTTTAAAACATCATTAAAGAAATAAGACTTACCATCACAAACTGACACAGCTGAAATATCTGAGAGAATTCATTGCACATGCTGGAAAAAAAAATTAAAATTAAATATTTCAGATTTGTTTACGGAATGTTAACTTAATCAAAACATCTATGCTCACAGAACAGATTCTGAATGCCTTTGTCCCCGGAGGCATTCAGAAGCCACCTGGCTTTTATATATTTTCATGGCAATAATGCATATTTTGAAGTAGCTTGAAGCCTGTGCCTGCAAATTCTGGCTTGGAAATCCAAGCAATGCTGAATGCTCTGTTAAAAGGGTAGGAACCATCAGTCAACAGATGCTACTTGCAATAAGGCACACATATCTGTGTGTACAAAGAAAGTTAGGACCTAACATTACTGCTTTAAAGAGAAATGTGTAACCCACTCAGTCTCCGAAATCAAATTAGACAGCTGTAAGCGTTCACTCAAAAGCTCCAAATGACAGCACCTATTTAGCAACAAGCACAAAGTCTACTCTATTTATTAAGGTTTAAATATAAATACTTGCCTGTCTTTCAAATGCTTAGCTTTTACTTGAGTAATCTGGCCACTGGAAAAATCAAACACTTCTTCACTCAACAATTTAAGGATCACCATATTGTTCTGACAAAGGCTTTCACTAGTTCTGCTTGCTCCCACAATATCACTTATAAATGTTGGCCAGTGCTTTGGCCATTCCTGTTTCAGTATCTGAAAAGTAAAGAATCCGTATGTTAGACACACAAAGTGAAAGACTTCAGAATTTTTTATGAATTTAAAACTTTATGAATTCTAGCTTACCTGAACAAGAATCATATTCAGTTTCCCAATATACACTTTCTCTTTCTGAAGAAGAAAAAAGAAGAGTCAGGTTATGTGCAACATTCCCCTCCCTCTTCATCCCCCCAAAAGAATTCACTTACTTCTACACAGGTTGGATCAGATGAGGTCTTGATAATTAGGCCAACAACGTATTTTTTAATACCTGCAGAAAAGTTAGTAATTTATTTTCAGCTATGTCTGATACGGTGAATGTAGTTGTAAATACTTTGTAAATTCAGACTCCACATTTTTTAGAACCACCACCTCTAAGGAACATGCGTGCATGTGTTACTGAAAATCCCTCCTGACTTGTGTGCTAGATGGAAAAAATCCACTTTTGTATCAATTCCACAAGAGGCTATTTCAGATGTGCAAACAGCTTTCCACTTAAAGCTATTTCAATGAAACAAAACAGACTGAGGGTTAGAGAGTACTTGTAATAATGTTCACCAGTTCAATGGATCAGCTTCATAAAGGCTGCCAGCAATTGAGAAACATTGTATTGGTAGCACTGCACAACAAAGCATTAGGTTGAAGATGGAAAGATGGCATCCAGCACTGACCAAACCCTGACAAAGACAGCCAGAGGTACTTACAAACGCTGCTGTAGAGCTCCCTCCCTGCAACGTATGTCTAGCCACTAGGCATTTTCAGCTAATACCTAACAACTCCCAAGTTGGCAGATGTATTCTTACTGCCTCAGCCAAATGCTTACAATGGCAAGACAAAATACAAACAAGAGAATCCTCCATCATCTTTGACTAAGACTTTAATAATAAAAATTGAACTCCCAAGAATATGTGGAGCTTTCTAAGACTGGCTCCAGTTTTAATGCCAAGTTAGCTAGAAATTGCACTGAAAGCTTTAATACATCACCTTCACTGTATGTTAAAGTTCAGAGATGCTCTAGTTTACTGACGTGATCCATTTTAAACACAGGAATTCCTATGCACAGCATTTAAAAAGCAAAACATCGTGCCTGAGCCTAGCAAAGTTTTCCCTGCACAATCTTACAAGAACAAAACTTTATTCACCAATATAGTAAGATGCATTTGGATTTGGACTACTGTGCTTTTATAGCACACACTGATGCTATCAATTACAAAACTAATAATAAATTCTAGTTTACTGCTTCTGTTGTTGTGAGGTTTTTTATTAAACTAATGACTTGTCAACTGGGGACAGACTACTTGTTTTGCTGTGTTTCTTCTACAAATGGTTTTAAATTTGAGATTTCACCTCCACTACACACACACACACAAAAAAAACCCAAACAAACAAAACAAAAACAAACAAAACCCCATCAATACACAAAACCAAACACCAAGCAAAAAATAATCACCAAAAAAACCCTCAAAACAACCCAACAACACGCACAACCACACAAACCAAAACACCCAACCTACACTGATGCAAGCTATAGTGCCTAATATTTCCTTTTGGCACCTAATTCTCAGCTCCCTTCCTCACCATCCTTACCAGTTACTGAAAACATGGAAAAAATGTCTTTCCAAGTGACCTGTCACCAATATATACATATCTAAAAGCATTCTATACAAAAACATGACTCCAAGAAAAGGCACACACGCAGAGGAACTGGAGTCATGAACTAGATGACCTTTACTAATACTTCAACTTTAAACCAGCTTTGACAAAATGATTGATATGAGAACATCAGGGATTAGACACTTCACAGTAGTCAAGCATTTTCTTGTCACTGGGAAGCTTTAGAATAGGTGTGTGTTTAAGTATTCAAATTCATTAACACAAAATATGGTTTCAATCATTTCTTCAACAAGACAGCTGACTCGTGAATGTAAAATCCATCCATTGGAGGATTTTAGAAAGTTTGCACTTTACTGGGAAAAATGACTTCCAATGACATTTTGTTTTCCCCAAGCCACTATTCTAAATTGTAAAGTGTTTCTAAAACTTTACCAGAATTATTTATTTCCCCCCCCGCCCCAGATCTGAGCAACACAATTACAAGAAACAGTTTGGTAATTGCATTTTCATGAAATCTGGAAAAACTAGGTCTAAGTTTTGAGACATTAGACAGACACTAGTCAGGAGCCATTCTACAGGTAGTTCCAATTCTAAATGAAATTATTCATCATTATCAGCTGTGACCAATCCACACTACTCCAGAAGAACGGTCACTAACAAAATAAATACCACTGTCAGTCACTGGGTAAGAGTTGTTACCAAGCACTAGCATTAGTCTGACATCATAGGCCTGTCCTAGTATTTCTAAGCTACAAACCATACACTTTGCTGAAGCATTACAGTAATTCACAAATGAGATATGAAAGCCCCCAAAATAGTATGGAAATAGGTTTGCAGTGCCAGAAACTAAACTATTATAACTGCCTGCCAAACCACTAAGGGAAGCCTACTGTTACAACTCTTTGCATTTCAAAAAGGAATTAGAAAGCGAGTATTGTTCTCAGACTTCCAACTCCATAGCTACATATTTTCTATCTTGATGCATCAATAGTATTATGCTGTTCAATTACAACTTGAATGCTATGCCACCACTGATCTGGCCTTGAGATCAGCAGATAAAAGCAGCTGTTCTGCTCCAAAGTGTCTCCATTGAAGAGGAAAAGAAAAACACAAGTCATGATGCAGGCTTCTGAAGTCTTTCATCCAGTGAACAAAATCATATTCTTAATCCCTTAAAAGCAGCAGCTATCCAATTGTCTAATGCTTTTTTTGGCTTAAATGACATTTTCTACTTTTTTCTTTTAAACTAAAGTATTGTGGTTTCCACTCCATATTTAATAGCTCTTTTCTTTGTCATTCTCTAAGAAAGATAATTCTCTGTAAAACAAAGGTATTTCAACTTTATACTCTGGCAGAAATCAACACACAGGCTAGTTATTTTTCAGCAAAACATGTCCAAGAAACTGTTTTAAGTGTATTCGTCCATTTGACTTGGTAAAAACCAGTGTTTTGAGAACTTAAAGTGACATGTTATTTTAAGGAGGCATGGGACATGCACACGTCACAAAACCACTATCTAGAAGGTCTCCTTCAATCCCAGAAGCAGCTGAACAAGTCTTGAATATGTTGTATGTCAATAACACAACTGCCAAGTTCAGACACTTCACTGAGCCAAACAGGAAGACGTTCCTGGAAAACAGACCTTCCAGTACAAAAGGAAAAAAACCCAACCAAAACCAAAACCACACTCACACACTCCCCCACCCCCCCCCCCCCCCCCAAACACCGCCCCCCCACCCGCCCCCACCCCAAACAACACA
>WUAM01000423.1:5217151-5230599 GCA_024336885.1 Actenoides hombroni | reverse complement strand
CACCACACAGGAAAAAGTAAATAAATAATTAAAAAAACCAACGGACCAAAACCAACCACCACTATACCAAACACCTACACACAAAACCCCCTCCAACCCTACTCTCACACACAAAAAAAGCACACCAACAACAAAACAAAGCCACCAGAAACAAACCAACCACAATACCCAACATTCTTGAAGGACCATCCAACTACAGTTATCTCATGACAACCTGTGACCCAAGGGAGCACATGCTGTTCTCCATTCCAAAATGTCCATTGAGACAGCTCTGGAAATCCTAGTACCTGCTCAAGAACTTGTTCAGATGCTGAACTAGTAAGAGTTACCAAAAAAAGGTCAGTAGTTTTAGAACTGTTTTGAAACTACCTTCTGCCAGCTTAGCTCTCTAAACCAAATAAAGGGCCAGAGAAGCACCAGTCACTGGCTCCAAGACATCACTCCTGTGGAGAAAGGTGTTCCTCGCCTGTATACTTGTTGGAGTAGTAGATCAGCTTAGTTGCAACACCAAAATGTTCTAATTATCAGAAAGGTTGCACATCACCATTATAAGAAGGCCTGGACTAGCACCACTGTAAGCATTTTCTGTACAAAAGTGCTTTTTGTACTTTGCTTACCAAAGTACAAAAAATGGAGGATAGAGCAAGGCCTTTTGTAACTTTTCTGGATGAACATTAGATACTGTAGTCCTTATGTGAAAGTTGCTCATCTTAGAGGGGCAAGCACAGTAAAACTGAAACACTTTCTGGAGGGAAAGCATTTTCACAGGTGAACCAAGCTATGCAATGGTTAGAGCTGGACTGGGACAGCGAGGAACGTGTGATCCAACATTAGTAAATTCTGCAGTCTAAACTTGGAAATGTGAAATATGCTACCGTTTGCTCTTTGGATATGCTTTTAGAAGCAACGGAGCTCAGAGGAGTTCCTATCATGATCAAGGACATCATGAACCACAGTCAGTGAGTACACACCTGTAGAAAATAACCACTTCTTGCACTTAAGACATACAGGCAGATCCTTTTAGGCACTTAGAGAGCACAAACATTTAACAAGTTATTCTAGCAGGCGCTGCAGATGTGAGTTTACACTAGAGTAAGAGGCAGAAGTGAAGAAGGTGGACAGTGTAACTCAGGAAATTAATATTTATTTTGCAACCAAAATTGCAATTTCAAATCCTAAAGCTGAGTGGTCCCCCCTCGGGATGTTTGTATGCACACATGCTTTCACTAAACTGTTTAATTCATCCTACAATGTGGTCACAACTACCATCTTTAGTCTTAAGAAACAATGCTTTCCCATACTGTCCCACAAATAATCTTTCCCCAATAGTGGTGAACTCAATAAATCCATTATCTGCTTTTCAACAAGAAAAAAAAAAAGTAATTCATGAAAGTTCTTAGAAAGGGCATAGAGCTTGTCTTCACACACAGAAGTGCCATGTAGCTCATTCCTCCTTCATTACATATGAGAATCAAAAAAATATCTCTCCATGAAGCAGGCCAGAAATTTCAATTAAAATATCTAATCACTCCACAGAAAAATCTCTTCTACAGCACCTTCCACCACATCAAAAGCTTTACACTTAACTCCAGGACCTTCCTGTCAGTCACTAAACTGCGTCTTTGAATACTTTCTTTTTCCCCATTTCAAAATGAGAAAAGTTGTACAAGCAATTCAGGTTTCATAATGAAGTAGTACTTATCCATTCCAATTCAAAACACTCCAGACAAGCTCAGTCTGTTCATAGGAACAGAATTTCATTTCAAATTGCAGGATTAGTGAAATGTATCACTGAATTGGAAGACCAAGAAGTCTTTATTACTAGGCAGGTTTTCACACTAAACAGAAAATCCTCTTGAAACCATTGCACTTTGATCAAACTACATCCTTGAGAAGTATTATTAAACAATCAGCTCTACAGAATAACAGAGTTTAAAGCAATTTAGTATCACCTTAATAAACTGAGAACTTTTTCCTTGAGAACAATAGGACAATACTTTGGAAATAAGCCAAATTCACTGTTGCGTAGGATGTTCTGGAATATGCCACCCACTTTTCACTAAAGCAGCCTCGGCACTGTTTGAATGAACACCACATTGTATCAGCTGTATATGTGTAAGAGCAATCCAAAGCATTCTCTTAAGACATTACAAAGAGCAAGACCATTGCTATGGTCTATAACAGCTGAACATGCAAGCCAGGCATCTGATTTGACTGAATTTTACAAGTTCTGTGCCACATAAATTCCACTTCTGTCTAGATAACCAATTGGTTCAAACTGCTAACTCCAAAAGCATAAAAAAAACCCCAAAACACCAACATCAAGAACAAGAAAAAGCAGAATGATTACATGAGTATTTCAGAAGTGTAAATTGATTGTTTTGCCCAATTCCTATTTTAGAACTATGGGAAGATAGTGCTGCTATTGCTACAAAGGGCATACAGTTTTCTCTCCCAGATGGATTTAGTTTCATCTTCACTGAGGAAGATTTGTCAGGTCTAATTACTGCACGAACAAAGTTAGACACATTAAGTTTTTTCAAGCAAGATATAAGGTAAAAGTGATTGTTTTATAACCTGCAAGAATAGTTTTGTCACCAAGAATTATGTCATTATATTTTGTTTCAGCTTCCTGCACCAATACTTTACTAGTTACACTTCCAACAGGAAAATCCTGTCAAAGGAACGACTTCAGTCATAACCAAGGAAACATCAATATAACCAATCTTCTTATCTCCCCAGTAATCAAAACATCTGAATGAGATCTGGAGCAACTTTTGTACCAGCCAATATCAACAGCCAACAACAGAACAAAACACACAAAAAACCCCCAACCAACCAACCACTAACATCACAGACCAGATGAAACTGGATTAGAGACTGATTCTCCCTCCTATACCACTGAGGCCAGGATGGATCAAATGCCATGATACACTAAATACATTTTGTATTGATGTACAGGACAAAACAGACAAGTCAAAGCCAACTAACTAATTTCCCCTAAAATCAGAGGATAAAAGGCAATTTCACAATTTTAGTTTGGCTCTGTGAAAGGAAAAACATTTTAAAGGTTGAACTGAAGACACTCATTTGTTAAGATGAAGTGGTTTTTTTTCTCCTCTCTGGAGTCTTCAAAAGTACAAAAGTCAGGAAAAATAAGAATAGATTACTTAAAGTTGATTGCACAACTACAGATGGTAGTTTTATTTTGCATTGTAGTGGACTGAGCTATAGTTATCGCATCTTCTCATATGCCAGGGATCGCTCAAACAGTACTGCCATGCCTGCAAGCAGCAAAGTAACAAATATATACCAACTCAAATATATCGTGCCTGTGGTATATAAGAATATACCACAACTCATTTAAGCCATGTTTTCAGCATTATCTTGGTATCTCAAGAACAGATGAGATAACACGACCTAAAGCACAGCCAGCAACCTCATCCTACCACCAGTATTTCTTATATGTTCTGTGAATTCAAAGTGTGCCTTTTTAAGACCTATAATTGCTGAATTATATTCTGTATTTGGCACTTGTTTGATTCCAAGCTATCAAGTAAGTCTACCTCTGTGACATCTATGCTACTACATCTCCCTTCACCTGTGGGCAGTAGTAAGCCAAGTAACTTCTTCATGCTACCGACTCCTTACTTTCTTCCTGCTCTGCTCCCACAGCCAAAAACTTCAGGAGAACTTTCAAAGGCTGAAGCTAAGTGCTTAGTCAGCAATGTGACATGATATGTGTAAGTTGAGACACGCTAATTATTAAAAGCACGCAGAAGACTTAACTTTAGGGTGCTCCCCTAGTTACTCAAAAGGACATAGCTGTGCCTGAGCCTTAGTTGAAGCTATTCCCTAGAAACCTGCAAGTCTGTTTCCAAAAGCAGAAGGAATTTGAAACCTCACTTCCACTTTCAAAGAGCTCCACTTTACCTGTGAAACACTATTTGGAAGGGATGGGAGGAAAGGTGAGAATAATAATAAACATGTGGAAATCTTCTACACTTTTGTTTTCATCAACATTTACAATTGTGTTTTGATCAATACAGTTTCAGAATTGAAGCACCCATAGCAGTAAAGATTTAAAGCACATCTTAGCATTGTTAACAAAAGCTCACAGAAGAAATCTGGAATAACTTTACTGAGTTCCAAAAATCAACTTTTAGTAAAAAGCTAAGTATAGAATGCTGACAGCATTCAACATCAAAAATTTCAAGTAGTACTTGATAGAAAGGTATGTGAACAAGCACTAATCCTGTACCATAGAGGTACCTCCATTTAACATAGCTAACATCTGAAATTCAACAGACATAGCAAGCTATAAGGGAGAGAGGGAGGGGGGGGAAACAGAAAAACAAGGCAGCATTTATTTCAAGATTTTCAGATTCCTTGCAATGACAGAAGACTGGGGTTTGCCCTGTACTGCACTCCCAATTACAGCAATCTAGCTGCATATACACTTACAGGAATTAAAGGTGACTTTATAGTATCTCACCGATTAAAAGAATGAATCACCATTAATAGGTAACACTGTGCATTTACTTAGGGTTTCTGTTCTAAAATAATTATGACTGCTTATGGTTTCAAACAAAGTTACATAAATCTATACATGCTACCAGATGAACCACAGAGTCTACCAGAAAAATGCCTGGTGGGGCTGCATACACAGCCCAGAGAAGCTTGAGGAGAGCCTCCCATGCCAAGGACAAAGAATCAAAACTGCTTCCTCAAAGCCAGGAGCTAGCCTTGGAGGCTGCCTAGCATTAGGTCTCTTGTCAGTACAACACTTAAAAGTGATGATGTTTCAAACTATCAGTCACCTTTTATCTTCCCATGATATTTACAGAGTTTCAGGCGCTCACCACCCCACTGAGACCATTACCATGAAAGGGAAAGATGCAGTTTCATCATCCAGAAAAGTACAGATGGTCCTACTATATGACAAAAAGTTACTAGCCTCATTACATTTGAAGCTGAAAATCACTTGCATGGGGACTAACAGTCTACATCTCAGTTAACACACAAAGTTAATAAGACAAAAGTTATTCCCTACCTTCACATTGGTTCCTTGGAAGAATCTTCCATCTTGTTTTTATCACATTTTCCAAGATTTGTAGTCCATAATACTGAAATTGGAGAAGATCAAAATGTGAGTACATTACTGTAGGACTAACTAACTTTCAGGACTCTCATTCAATCACACATTCACACTTAACATCTAAAACTTCAAGATATTAAACTAACAATTTTATTAAATATATGTCTATTCACCCATTTACTGAGGTTTCATGCATTTTTTTTTTTTATTGTTTTATTCTTTGCTATACTAAGTCCTGCTGTTTGAACATGCTCACACCAGGAGGGGAAAAAAAAAAATAACACACAAAAAGCCCTCTGGCAGACAATTTTGGCTATCTGGAGAAGAGAAAGTAGCAGCCAGATATGAATTTGCATCATAAATGACTGCTCATATGTTCAAGTATTAACACAACCAGGCTCCTAAAATATTTAGCAGCTTGGATGGTCTCAAGCTTCCTATCGTTCCTCTCAGAGCTGAAAAAAAGAAATCTTGTCTTAGCATCATATGTCCTGACACTGGCAGTTTCTAAAGAAAGTATTTCCCAAGCTTCACTGGTGTGTTACTTTAGGAACAGCAAGACAACCCACAGGTTTATTTAATTTCAATACCCACCCCAATATGGAAGCTATTTCTACAATTTAAAGATGAACTTTTGTGCTCAGTCAAAAAAAATAATAATAAAAATGTGAATAAGCTCTTGGAAAATCCTTTTACCTTTCAGGAATGTTCTTCCTATGTTCTTACCCAAAACAGTTACGTTTGCAAAGTAATCAGTAAGGCCAGTCCTTCTGCCCATTTGTCCCTACTGCCAACTCACAGTAATAGGGAAAGAAGTTTGTGAAGATGTGATCAAAGAACTTTAATATGTAAAACCCCATTAGCATGAATAGACAGGAGAGAAAAGGGGGCAAGGAGTTTTGCATTTACTTTATCTGCAGTGGATTAGGAAGAAAAAAAACCAACACATCAATGCCTGAAAGGTAAACTCAAGTTTTCACAGTTAAAAGTTTGGCTGAGAATAAGAGTTCCTCTTTAAAATGGTTAGTTATTATACAAAGTAGGATCATTAGAATTTCAACCAAGGGGATCATATAAACTTCAGCTTAATTAAAAGAAAAAAACCACAATGTAGACTGTCCCAAACTACATTGTAGTAAAATACTTTTGCTGTTCTCATCTTAACATAACCTACATCCCCCTTTGCTTCTCTGACACAAGGTCCCATGAGCTTCCCACGTACATCCTGCATTTGCAAAATATTCTGACACTTTCCAAAATCTTGGGTACCAAGAAAAATTATGCATTAACAGAAAGTTAGCAGGGCATTATTTTCTTTGTGGTCAGTAGCAAGAGCTTATCAACGAGATTTTAATTTGTAAATTAATTACTTAACATAGAAGCTAAATGAAATCAAGGGAATGTTCACATAGGAAAATGTACCAAAACTTTCTTGAGCAAAATGCTTTGCTTCCCAGGAAGTGATTTCAGCCACTGCTATAGATTTACAGACATCATCTGCAACTGAACCCGGCTCACAATACATAACACGCTTAAAAAAGCTTCTAAAACTTTTTGAAGTATGAACATTGATATTGGTCAGTGCCAGCTTTCCTGAAGCAGATCTAAACTCTAGTTAAATTTCTGGATACTACACATACATATATTCATAGCCCTTCCAGATAACAGCTAACAAAAAATGTTCACTTTGCTTCTGAACTTTTATCCACAGGTCAATTTATTTAGCTTTTATGACCGTAATGACAGTTTCATTTTACAACAGCACTAGATGACCAAACAAGACTCAAATGAAAATCCTGACATAAACTAAGGACACACCTCATCTTTATGGTCTTTTTTCCACCTACTTAGTATTTCCTGATGTAAAGAAAAGGACAGACACCTCTAGCAATCTGCCACGCTTATCCCTCATTATCTGCTCAAACATCTAATTCAGATATATGTATCTCAAACTGAAGAGGTTCATGCTGTCTAGATTTCTACTCATTCTTTTCTACACAGGTGACTTCAGTTCTGCCCTCTAATAGCGTCTTGCTCACCTCTTCCTCTACCAGCAATGCTCACTTTTCCTAACACACATGAAATGAAATGGCAACAGTAATAAAATCACTGTATATGATCTTTACCTACATAACCTTCATGCCATACCATGTCTGAAGGTGTCATCAGCCTGCCTAAGCAGTCTGCAAGGGGCTTTTTTTTTTTTTTAAAGCCTGATCTGATTTGATACTTCCCTGATAACAAGATACACCAAGGCCCAAAAGGAGTCACTGACACCAATTACAAGTTTTACCATTCGAACTATTAGAAATGTACTTTGACTGCAACAGTACATACCAACACATTTAAACTGTGCATAAAATACAAGTCTCTCAAAATTCCTTTGCTCTTATTTTATTTCTAATTGTCTAACAGCAATTCAGTGCCCAGTTATGAAGATGAGGGACAAGTAACAGCAAAGACTGAAAAAAAGTATGAAATGATCCCTATGGTAGAAATTTCTGTGGTACCCTTATAATTACTTTTTCTATGCACCGAATCCCTTTCCCTCCCACCTCCCAAGAAACAAAAACAATTGATGAACAGAATTCAGTTAAAGGGAATCAAAAGGGTAGACCTTGTGGAGGCCTGCCGTCAAAGCCTAGCTGTGTCAGTTGCACAGGAAGACACCCCTTTTCTTCCTATTACAAGCAATCAACATAATGGAACATTATGATTAATATCAGGTAGTGTTAACAGCTTTAATTAAAGAAAAAATATGATTGCATAAAAGCCAAATGTCATAGTGCATAAATTTAGCACCAAATCATTTGCAATTTATGTAAATTGAAGAATTCTTTACCTGTTGCTTTCTTTCTGTTCCTCTAATCATCTCATTTTTCACAAGACAAATTTGAGTTTTTAAAAATACTGTTGATAAATCAACTTAAACATTAGTAATGTCTGTCAGTATAAAAAGCAAAGTTTACCAGGCAAGCAAACAGGCAAACACTGTTACTTAAAGGTTAGCACTTTGAGGAAGTTCTTTAAACTGTTTTCCCCTAAACTTCAAAACAAGGGAAAAAAAAAAAAATGGAACTGTTTTCATAAATACTGCCTGATTTCAGAAACCATCCAAACACAATTATTTTCTGTTCGAACACAGTGTGTATCAACCAGAAAAACATGCATGTCAGTTATTTGAGATAATCATCATCAAACTTAAGACAGTGAAAACACATTTTGATCAACTTTTCGGTTCAAACTTCAGAAGTCTTAGGTAAAGCATTTTAAATTGTAGGAAAAAACCTGAATGCTGCCCCTTTTAATCTCTACCATGATGAACGGATTTAAAACAGCAGTACAAATCAAATATGTTCTGCATATTAGTAAAGACTCATCTCCTACTACAATGAGTTTGGGGTGCTTTACTTTCATTGATTGCTCAAAATCTTGGCCTAATAAGGTCTCCATTTTTTCTTTAATACACCTAGGGACAAATTCTCTCCTCAGTTACGTGTATATGGCTCATTACGATCAAAACCAGCCAAGCACTTACCCAAGGACAAAATGTGGCTCTAGGAGACTTCATTACTCAGATGTATATAGAAGCACACCAATCTTTGGAACTGGTATTACGCTTTTACGTGCCTTGAAAAGAATAAACCCTGTATTTCCAATTTATCCCTTCCTTTTTTTTTTTTTAAATTAAAAAAAAAAGAAAAAACTCTTTTCAATGTAGAGGGAGGTTTAAATATTTTCTCCATTTACAGTTCTTGTTTAAAGCCAACTTTGGGAAAAAGGCAAAAAAAAGTGGTTTGTCTATGGCTAAAAATGAGATACCTTCCTCAAAGTTTATGAATGGAAGAAAGAGGAATACCAAATAAATACAAGTTAATTTGCTTACTTTGGTATTCATGTTCTGAGAGAACTCCAAAATAGTATCAACTCTTGTCCATGCATCAGGATGTTCTTTTAAGTGAGTCAAGACTTCTTGTGCCATTCTTTGCTAAAAGCAAGTTTTTTTGGGGAAAAAAAAAGGGTTAGTATTAGATTATTTAAGAAATTATATACTGTCAGCAAAGATATTAATAGATATTTTTAAATCACTTATTCAAGAGCTAGGCAGTACTCAATCAGGAACAACAAGTCGCTTAAGCCTCCTTCTGTGTGACAGTTCAAATTCATGAAAACTAAACTCCAAAAACACATTGAGGCAAGACAGTCATGTACTTCCACTCTTCCACACCAAGTCATTGAGACCAAAACACACTGCAGGGAAAACATACTAAAAAATGAAGTCTTCTCCCCTTCCAGAAAGTCATCCAGATAAAATTTTATTCAAGGACACCAAAACTTTCTAGTTCTACTGGAAGCATTCAGATAAAATGCCAGTTTTAAGGAGCAGTGTATCACTCTGCAAAGTTATTGATGTAGCAACTATTGATATTATTTGAAGAATCATGGAACAGAGCATTAGAAATCTCCAATCCCTACTTCTAACAAATACCTTGATGTATCCAACAGCTTACAAACAGTAATAAAAACTGATTGGGGCGAGGTGGGGGGAGGGAGCTGGTCATGCTAATATTTTGTTCTTCCTTGGGTCTGACAGTAACAATTCTTGTGCTAGATACCATGGTTTCAGCAGCTTGCAGAAACCTCCTGTGAAAAAAATTACACAATAAAATAACGGAATTCATTTTAGTTACCGTTTTCAAAAGCCTTGATGTCCATAACCATTTTTTGGTTTAGGGAGCCAGATGATGTTAGCTTTTTCAAAAAATGCAGTGTACTGACAAGCCTTGCTGCAAATTTTATCATCTTTAAGTGTCAGACAACATCTTACCAACAGGATGAACATTCTACATCACAATTAACAGAACTGCATTCATTCATTCAGTGCACTGTAAAGCCAATCAATGGAATTGAAACTGAAACTGAATTGAAATCCGTTAAAGCTTTATTTTAGGATTAGCTTCCACAGTTAGAACTCAACTACAGCTATGCAGATTCATAATCTGCTATCAAAATATACTTAAGCTAATCATAAGCTGGTGTAAGAAAACTTGTACTTTCAGTAAGACAAAAACCCCATCAAGACTCATTCTCTCTCTATATATAATCCAAAACATACATATTTGATACAGGATTTACCAAATTAAAAGCTACAACAGTAAACAGCAAGGACGTGTGAAATACCTGCACAACTCTGATATTCCTACTTAATATAACTGAGCATAGTGGAGCAATTCCCAGGCTGATACGGACTTTGACTAGCAAGTAAGTCCCTGTAGACTTGATATGGAGAAGTACTACAAAAATAGTCCTTTTAAGTCAACAAGCAGTACAACCATATTCTCACAGTACGAAAACAGAGCTTAATAAAAAAAAATAATAATAAAAAAACCCAGCATTTCAGATGTAGTGTAGTGTAAGAGAGAAAGAACAGCTGTATTACTTCCAGGCTCAAACTGGGTGTGTTTTTATACTGGCCTCCTTAGTGCTTCTAATACTGGTGACATATCACAGGATCAAATTTCAACACCATCAAAATACAGAGGCTCAGTATTCTTCTCCCAAGCACTGAAGAGTTTACTCTCACATCCACTAACTCCTTCCCTGGACATCAACACCTGCACTCTCATTAAAACAGTACACATTTAACAATAATGCTTAAGATCAAAGCCTCACTGTGTTGTCACTACCAAAAAGAAAATCCATTAGCAAATATTCCTTGTAGACAGGGAAGGTCTAACAAACCAATGGAATTAAGTCTGGGATGAGTCCAGGTAAACATCTACGAGTTGTCTGAAGCATCCTTAGTCATGTGTTGAACTAGGGTGAAGTTAGGGGCATACATTCTCTTCAGAAAAGTGTAAAAAAAAAAAAAGGCTAAGAATAAAAAAAAAGTAAAAGTCTAGGACAGAAGAGAGCTTATTTCTTGACCAATATAGATCAGCAGATAGGAGTTTTGCAAGTAGGAGGCAGCAGCAGGTGAACTTCAAAGCAAGTTCAGCATGGGCCATCCAGGCTGCATTCTAAATCTTTTTTACCCTAACATCACTCTAATCTATCCAGGCAACCCATTATTAATCTCCCAATATTATTACTTAGTTTCCTCAGTCTCCATTATTCCTGTCACCCTTTAAGTCATGATTTGAGCTATCAGTATCCACAGAGAAGCATTTTTCCCTGCAGGAACTTTTGAACTCCTTGGAAGTAGTAAGAGCTCACAGACTCACTGAAATACATCTCCACCTTTGGAAATGTACTAAAATAGCAAACCAATTTTTCATTAAAGTGACACATATTAGAAGATGTATTTTAAGTTTATATCATAATTCACTTTTGCCAGTTAAGTGCCACCTCTTGAATTTTTGCTTCTTATTACATGAATTTTCTAAATACCAAAGACTACCCTACCCAGCTGTTTTAAGTGAAGCAGCTTCTCATAATACCAGAACAAGGGTAATTTGATCACTTTTAGTGTTAATCCCATATTCACCTTATAAATCTCCCCAACTTTCTAAACTTCGTTCAAACCAAACAATACTATAAGCACCACCTATTTTTCAATGAAGTACAGTAAAGGAACATATTGCTTACAAAATAAGCATTCACTCTATACTTCCAAGACAAAAGCTACAAAAAGATTTCTGTAATGCCATTTAAAAAAACTACAGCTAGTCATTATCTGAAACTCAAAGCACTAATATTTTAGAAAAACAGCAAAGTATTTCAGAACCTACAGGAATTCACATTAGTAAGCCTTAAAAAAGCTTTTTTTTTTTAAAAAGAGACACATAAAACAAGTATAAGCAAGCATATTACTGTTTATTCTAACAGATGGAATGGATAGAAAAGCATCAGCTACTTTGTCTCATTTTAATTCACTTATTGTTGTGCAAGAACATCTTAGTAAGAGATGCCTGACACCAAAACTCCCAATGTATTAAGTATGAACAATTAAAATTTGCCAGAAGAGGAATTATGCCAATATCCTTGTAGCAATACTTGCTTTCAACATTTAAGTCTTATTTCCAAAGTAGTTCAAGAAATAGGTACAAGAAATACAAGATTCCCTTTCAAGACAATATATACAAATGCACAAATGTACACATTCCCCCAATTTAAACTTAAAGACTTCCCAGTCTGCCAAGTCCAAAGAAAATAGTGTAAGAACCACCTGTGCAGACAAACAGTAATGGGGGGGAACTAGACATGAAAAAGAGCAAACTCTTGTTTTAAACGTGTGACACATTGCTTTAAGTACAAATACAGTAATAATAACATCATTAAGATTTTATTTTTTTTTAAAATACAATCCTGCAGTGAAGCCAACGTTTAATTTATGGCTTCACAGTTTTATCCACAGTAAGTAACAAGTAACTCAGACCTGCCTGAAGAACTAAGTCAGAGAAGGTGAGCTGCAAGCAGAACTGGTCTTAAACTGTACTCGTTAATACATTCCAACAGCAGAAGGCACACTAGAAATGGACACACACTAAACTGTCATTTCAATGTTCATTACATGAGGCCTGCCTATAAACCACAGCACATCAATTATCAGTGATATTCCCACCACTAGCAGCGTAAATTCACGAATATTACTGATTTTTACGGAATTAACTTTGCTCAACTTATCTGTAATAATGTTAAATATGCTCAATAAATATAGGTTCCAAGTCCACATTACCTGTGCACCTTCTCCATGGTACAAGCAGTTCACCACATTGTCCAAGAGATTGATATCCAGTTTCTGGTTAAAATCCAGCAGCTGACGAGCTGCATGGTCTGCTAACATTGTCATAATTGCTGGCATAGATTACTGCAAAATAAATTAAAAAAAATCAATTAATAAGAAATTATTATTAGATATAATTGTAAAGCAAGTGCTTCAACTTAAGCAGCCCATTTGAATGAGATGAGCTACTCAGCAGTACTGCATAGCACTAAATACAACACTCCTTCAATTGTTGAGCAAGTAGCAGGACAAAAACTCACACATTGCTACCCCAACTAAATTCTCAGAGTCTTCAGCAGATAAAACACATAATAGCAGTCTGATTAGTCATTGGGCTGTATTATCAGCAAGGTAAAACTTATTTCAAAGCAGGTATTAACCCTTAACAGCCCCTAAACAGGTGTAAATCAGTAGGTTTGCTAGAAATACATAGTATCACCACTCCTAATACCCACACTACGTAGCTCAGTCACATTTTGAGTTTCTAAGACCAACACACACATTTAAAAAAATCAGTTCTAAAAGCTTGTAAACAATTGGTTATGGAAGGGAAATGTGATCTACATACACCGTATGAAGTTACTCAGAGGGCATTTTTCAAATACTCGGGGGGGGGGGGGGGGG
>WUAM01000423.1:5167283-5209444 GCA_024336885.1 Actenoides hombroni | reverse complement strand
AGCATAAATACTTCATTGATACAATATCTATATTAAGTAGCACTTTAAGAGGGGAAATATGAAAACAAAACACATATTTATTATCATAAAAAAAAGGAATGGGACTCCGATCACTTAAACTCAGATTATTTTATCTGAACTAGAACTTCTGGACAGCATTCTATTGCCTTAATATAAATATTTAATGTCATTATCATTGCATTATAGATGATATCTGTGTATATAAGGTTTTGAATATTTGCTGGTAATATATTAAAGCTTCATGCTTCTTTAAAAATCACTTAGCTTCTTCAAGGGTTTAATGTGTGAGTAGGTTTAAGTGGGAGCTAACTTATTCAATCAAGAGTCCATTAACAGGTTTATATATATTAGTGCTGGAAGCATTATGTTAAATGACCTATGCTAGTGGCTCTACAATACTGTGTGAATTTACGATGTTACAAAGCATATGCAGGAGTTCAGAACTGAACTTGTTCGGAAAATCACATCACGAGAGGTCCACGTTCAAAGAGGAGGCAGAGGAGTCCTGCAAACAGACTTGATTTGAATAAAGGGAGAGTCCACTGGGCATAGCCCTGTGTGATGTCTCAAATTGTCAGAGGGCACAGCCCCCCTTTATCCCAGTTTCCCAGCTGCACACAACTCCCTTCCTTTCCCTGTTGTCTAAGGTACTAGGGAGGTACAGACTTCCTGATCCGCCTATTACAGATCAGCCCTTAACGTGTACACCCCCCTACATCATGCATCATATGTTTCATTAACTCCACTTTATGCCTCCCCTAGGAGGAGAAGTGAATATGTAAAAGTCTATTAAGCCTGTGTACTCTTTCTTAAAGTTCAAAAAGTTTACCAATCCTCTAAATTCTGGGGTCTCAACTGGTTTCAGCCAACCCTCACCGACATTTCCAGTCCTAATTGGTGTTCTTTGATGATATATTGCCACTCAGGCCAGCAATGTTATCTCCTTGTTACATTGTAGCATCTTCATTTGCAAAGATATCCCTCTCTGGATCTTCTCAAAGTGAAGAGTGATACCCTCTCAGAAGGTTATTTTTCCCCAATGCAGTTGTTTAGCTGAAGTTTCTTTTGAGATCGCAGTCCAAAAAAAGGAGGACATTTTACATAATTAATACTAGATACTGAGCAGTAATGTGAGGTTTCCTGTTTTGAACAGTTACTTCCTAACTGGTAGAGAATCAGCAAGGAGAAAGTCTGTTGAAGCTAAATCAATACATTAAAGTTTAGCCTAGAAACACTGGGCTACTTTCCTATAGGAAAACTAGCTTTAATATAGTTGCCTTCCCTCGTATTAATACTGTAGGACATGGGGCACAACCATACAGAAAATCTCAACTAATGTAAAGATCACTGCTAAATTACCATTAGTGTGAAGTTTGTATCCTAGCAGAAAGGAACTCAACAGTGACTGTGCCATTGCTACTAAGTCTCAAAAGGAAACTTTAGTTGTTTAAGTCTACCTGTTAGCTTTCTAGCTTTACAGATAATGTGTGTTGGGTTATGACACTGCTGGGTTGTGCTCAAAACCTGTGTGTTTTCCATATGTTTTTTAATCCATTCTTTCTGTGAAGTGTAACAGTTTAAGATTAGGCTTCTGTAGTCACCTACAAAAGCTTTTTAGTAGTATGCAAATCATAATATACTTTAATAAATTAACTAAACACACATACTGTTCTGATAACTATGTTCTTGACTGCCTTACAAGTTCTGAAAGTGCTGTGGGGATTCCAGTTCCTCAATCTTTATTTTGTGGGTTTGTGTTGTGTGGTCGTTTCATACAATAGAGAGAGGGAAATTACACTGCAATCCAAATACGCATTTATGTTTCAGGCAGGCTGAGGAGATGCGAGACCATGTGATGTCAGGTTAGATCCTGGGTGATGTATTGCTAGAGAAATAGCCATGCCACCAGGGTAGTCACAGATGAGCTGGAGGGAAGGAGGTGTGATTGAAAGCTGTTTCATCTGAGCTTGAGTGAGTTCAAGGAGTTGTTGGTGGAAGCCTTGTGACCTATGCTTATATAATGTCTCTGTAGTTAGCAAGTTCACAAATTGAGTTATTCTGCTTTTTATAATTTGAAACTGTACCTTTGAGACTTCTTTCCCTTGCAAGCAACTGTTGTCTTAAAGCAATCACACTAGAGGGCTGCTTGAGTGTTTGTTTTGGATTTTTTTTGTACTTGGGAAACTTTTTGCAGCATTTAAGGCTTTGAAGAGCTGGAATGGGGACATGCGCTTTTGTATCATGCAGAAAAGTAACTGTGTTCTTTAATATCTCTGTCAGGGTGATAACAAAGTGCTTTGTTTAACTTGCCTTGTAAATCTTGCTCTGGTGGGTTGGCTTGTGTAAGAATTAACAAATCTGTAGTTTTTGCAGTGTGATTTATAATTGAAGATAGTGTTGCAGTTGATGGGAATGAATTTGGAAGTGATTCCAGTAGAACACAATAGACATAACAAGCTGTTGATGGGTTAAAACCAGGTCTGTAACCCTAGTACTTAGAATAAACAGTGTTTCTATGTGTGTTTTGATGTTGTAGCTATCCCTGGTGTGCAAAACAAACTGATCCAAGAGACCAAAAAGTCTGATTCTTTTCAACCCCTTTGGCTTGTGCTGAAGATTCACTTCTGGTTTTTTCTTTTATTTGTTGGGGTGGGGTTTTTTTTGTGCAGGATAAAAGTTTAAATGCTTGAAATTGTTTTGTTCAGCTGGATGTTAACTATTTCTGTTTAAGACAAAAGAGCAGATGCAGCTTTTCACACTGTCATCAGGTGTTGGTGGTAATGCCTCAGAGCAAAATGTTTTTAATCAATTGCAATAGTAACAAACAAAACAGGCCTTAACTTTTTCAAGTTCTTAAGCTAAATCCCGTGCTGAAGTAGGGGGTTAGTTCCTAGCTCTTCTGCAGTAGGAAGTGGTATCACTGTCTCTGCTTATCTCAAATAACATACTTTAATCTTTTTTAGAAATGACCCTCCTATCTTTATGCAAGCAGTGGCTGAATATGTCGTATGAGAAAATAGAATGCTTGTCTCACCTCCCTTCTGTAGGTAAAGGCTGGTTCAGAAACTGAGGGCAGTCATGTAAAAAGCAGCTATTTTAACAGGATGAGCATGTCTGGATTTCAACTTTTCAGACACAAATACTGTCAGTAGTTGTTGTAAGCTTATGCTTGCTGTTTTGTTACCACTGTTCCCTGTCTGTTGGCTCTGCTATTAGATGTTCAGCCTGGTATTTAGGCCTTGCTGAAATCAATAGGAAAATTTGCTTGGGTTTCAGGTCAGCAGTGTGCCCTGGTAGTGATAAAAGCTAACTGCATACTAGGCTGTATCAACAGGAGCATAACCAGTAGATCGAGTGAAGCTATTATTCCTCTAAACTTGGCACTCATTAGCTGCATCTGATACACTATGCCTGGTTTTTAATCTATCAGTACAAGAAAGATGTTGAAAACTGAGTCCAGCAGAGGCCAGCTACCAAGATGGAGAGACTGAGCTGTAAAAGAGAGGTGAGGGGAGATGTGCTAGTGGCCACCTGTCCTGGATTTATGCTTACAAGAAAGTGAGTGTTATTGAGAGCATGGTAGGACAGAGATGACAAGCATAAAGCAGAGTACTCTTTCCACTGGAGATGAGGAGGCTCTTTTTCACTGTGGAGGTAATGATGCCATAAGCAACCTGTTTTGAATTCAGTGTTGATCCTACCTTGATTAGGAGATTGGACCAGAGATGTCCGAAGGTTCCTTCCAACCTGAGTCGTTTGAAAATACTTCAAGTTCTGTATTAGTGTATATATTTTTCCCTAATACTTTTCTATGTGAAAGTGTTATTTACTTCTGGTCTCTTCGAACACAGTTCAAATTATTTTCATTTGATAGACATAGCTAACTTTTGTTTTAATAAATACAGTCTGGAATGTTTTGTGGCCTATGAAATACTTGCTGAAATGATTAGCTGTCTTGTGCCCTGCCACTACCTATTATATCTTGGGGTCATGCTGGAGAAGTGTTTACAGATATAATATACTGATCTTTCACATTAATTCAAACCTTTGCTACTTTACTGTCTCTGAAATTTGGGTGCTCTTAGCTGATTTTAAGTGTTTATGCCAGTGTCACTGATACAACTCCCTAGGCAGAGGAAGAAACATGTACCTTCAAATGAAGTTGGAAATTAATACGAATATTTACCTTCCATTTTCCTGTGGAAAAGGAAAACTGAAGTGTGATAACATCATAATTGTTATACTATTCAGTGCTTTCTAGATTTTTAAACAGCCTGTTGATTTTCTTTTGCAGAACATCATCTTTGGCTACAGTTAGTTTGGTTTCCTGAAGCTTTTCAGAAGCAGAACTCTTTTCTTGGGTGGTGTACTAGGCTTAGGTGGTGTGCACTTAGAAAATCTGATGTTTTGAAATCAGGAGTCATATAAATAAGAGGAAAACCATGAAGCTAGTGTCATAATTGCTTTACTGAAGTAGGATTAGTAAACGAAGACCAGAGAAGGGAGAAAAGTACAGCTAAGGGAAATAAGGCAAAGAGAAGGCAGGTGTTGAGTGAGGCTGAAGGGAAAGGAATGAGGCATCCAGAGGAAATTGCCAGCTGTAAATTTTCAAGGATGTCTGGGCAATACACAACTAAAACAATCTGTTAATGTCCCCTGTGTCATCATAAACATCTTCAGCCTTTACCTCATTGCACAGTAAAGTCCCTTTCCCCAAACCATTCATTTGGGGGGGGGGTATAATGACTATAGTTTTTACTTTACCATGTAGTGTCCATTGCAAAAGTGTTCAACTGAATGGAGGAAAACATTCCTTGTAGTTCCCACTTTCTCATGCAGCTGTCCAACTTAGCTCTAGGATTATTGATTTGAAAGAACCAGGAAATAAGTTTGGCTAACGAGCAGGATGTAGAGAACTTCTGTCCTTACGCTCTCACTTCATGTCGTTCTAGAAATGGCAGAACTAATCCTGCCTAAGCACCCCTCTTCTCCTTGAGCATCTGCTGGTCTTCTCAATTGGTTTTGGTTTTCTTTTTTGCGAGAGATTCTGTTGTGCATATTTTATTCTTCAGTGACTTTTGTTTGACTCTATCTTTACTGTCTGGCCAAACTAATTTTGCATTTAGTTTAATTTCTTGTATGGAAGAAAGCAACTTGTCTATTTTGATTAATGTCCCTGATCCGTGATTTCAGAGAGGCTGTAATAAGAATATAAACAGCACTTGCAGATGATCTTTGGTTAGGTGCTACACTGAGTAGGAAGAAATAATACAACATAATCTAAAAATCTTGGAAAGAGGAAATTGAATGTAACTGGAGAAGAAAAATATAAACTGATATGCCCTTGGAAAAGAATGAGAAGTTTAGGACAAGGGAAAACTTGGACAATAGTATTAGTGGAGAGAGAAAGAGAGCAGATGAGATATGCCTTTGCTCAGTGGCAAGGCAAAGGAAAGGAATTAAGGGCATCTCTTTGAACAGCAGCAGGATGGTGGCTGCCTTAAAGTAATTTTGAGACAACTCATGGAATATTGTAGCTAAATATCAGTATGTTATAAACTGGTGGGCAGAGTTTTGGAGATTATCAGTAATTTACAATTAGGAAGAGAATGTAAAGGTATGAAATATGTAAAATGTGGCTAAGGAAAAAACAGATGGGGGCATTCATCAATTAACTTCCTAAAGCTATGAACTTTTGATGAAGATATTAAGATTATTAAAATAACTGTAAATAAGGTTTAGTCATTAAACTTAAAACTGTAAAATAACTTTTCATATTTATAGAAAATAAATTCTAAGGAAGACCCAAATAAAACACTGGGGGGAAAAACCACTGCGTATATTACAAGGAGAATTCTCCATCTGCAGCTTTTTCAAGACTTAGTCTTTGTGGTGTTTCACTGATAATGGAGTTCTTTTGCTAGCCAAATCTTGCTTGTCATATCCATATGAATAGTGCTGATGCCTGACTGTGGTCATAAGGCAAAGGGAAAGATGAGAAATTTTCCACTTTCCCTTAGTCAAGTCCTTCAGATGAGTGCATTCATGGAATTTTTACTGAAAACCTTTAAAATGGAACTCGGCATGTAAATATGGAAGTGAACACAGTGAGATACATACACATAATGCAAAAGGAGTATCTATGTATAGTGATAGTAACTGAAGAGAAATAAGATTTTAAATTGTCTGAATTCAAGAACTGCTAAACTGTAATAAACCTGACCCAAATTTTAACAGGTTAAGATCTAAGAATGATTCTAGTACCTGCAGTGATGTGCTGTGTTAGAAGACTGGTGTTCACTCTGAGGTGTATGTCCCACAACAGAGCTATTCTGCAAACACAGTGACTGATACCAAAAAATCTTGCAAGGAGGTTAACCTAACGTAGTCAACTTTCTCTTAAGCCAGATTTGGTAAGCTTTGAAACATTCACTAGTTCTAAAAGTCTTTGGGTTTTATTGGCTTATCTGCTTTTGATACTATTTTTGGTCTTGTTTTTTGGTCTAACCTATTGCAACTCTTACAGCACCTTAAGGATTACAGGAAGGTAGGTAGTGAGCTTTGTGTTCTAAAATAAGAATCAAATTGAAAAGGTGGTTTGGGAATCTGAGGGAAAATAGTCCATAGTGTTCACTACTCTAAATGTCATTGGCAGAGTGTATTGATTCTTACCTAAAAAAATTTTTGCAATATTAAATGTAAAAATTGCTTCTGGGCAGTTTTCTGTTACTTAAGTCCCCTTTCTATTTAAAGTGGAACTGCTAATACTTAATGGTGATAACATATTGATTTAGGGTATTACTTGCTCTTGTGCAGTATATTTAACTTTTGAGGCAATCTTTTCGAACAAATAAAATAACTTTGGATTGCAATTTAGAAATAGATATACCAAAGATGATTGTTCTCTCCAGTAAATTCTTGATTTTTATGAGAATGGTGATGAACTGTCTTCTCTATGATTTCAGTGGGTATATGATAACTTTGCTTGGAAACTTTACAGTGCTTTACACTTTTTTCAATGTTTCATGGCTTCATAATACAGATTTTCATCTATCTAGGCTAATCTTTTTTTCCAGTTATCTCTACTTCTTCAGTTTTACCATACATGTCTTTCAATCATTTATCTGATTTAAACTGCCCACAGAGTGGAAGGGGTATCTGAAAAAAACACTTTATTTCCACAGATAACAGTAACACCCCTTCTGGAGTGACAGTCAGTCTCTTGCATCCTTCTGTAACTGGGATTGTGGATCACAGAATGTAAATGCAAGCATATTAATGTGATTGTGGTAGATGTTGCTTTCATGGTAATTGATAGATTTTGTGGCTACCAAATTCATAAACATCATCAGGATGAAATACAGGTTGTGCCTCAAGTGAGACTGCTATACAACTTTGATTTATCTTAGTCCAGTCATAGTACTATAACTGAGCCTGAATTCTAAACTGCCCCAAGACAGTTCCACATGTTTTTAATGCATTGACTTTACCTTCCACACTGTCATACTTGGCTATCCTTATGTTAGGATGCTTTCCCAGTTCTGTGTTGAATAGCCTGTGAAATGAGAATGTATTTGCTAAGTGATGGACACAGGGCTGTTACTCCAAAACACGGTTCTTTAGCTTGCTCATTTTGGAAATCAATAAACTAATTTCTTTGTGTGTTGGTAAAAGAAAATGTGTAGAAAGAGGAAAGTAGAAACCAAATAGCTATCTATGCTTTTCTTGGAGAACTGATATTAAGAAACAATTTGTAGGAAACGGCAGCTTTCTGTTTTAGGCAAATAATACTCTGTGTTGAAGTCAAAGCTCCAACATTCTTCTCAAGACTTCTGAAGATGAGCTTGTAGCTTCCTGAGTGTGTCTACTGTAAATGATTAATGTGTAAGCAACCTTGATCCAATTCATTAATGCTCTTGATTATTTTTTTGTTTTTACACTGAACCCCTTGATTTAGAGATGTTTTTCATTGTAAGCTTTACTGTCTTTTCACTCATCTTTCAGTCCACCATAAATTAACGTTCAGCCTTTGGCAAGCTGTCTTTAAGTGCGGGGTTTTTTTCTGTCATATCTGTGACTAAACTCTAGTCTTTGATCATGCTTCTTTGTGGCTGGCCTTTTCCACTGTGAAGGAAAACTTAGGACTGAAAGAGTATTTCTGTCCTTAGAATCATTTTTCTCTTGTGAGAATCCTCTGGACAGTTTGTGTTTAAGGGAGCATCCCTGCAAGCTCTGTTTCTGTGTTCATGTACCAATAAGCAATTTATTTTGTAGGCAGGATAGAATAAGAAAGTTGTCACCCCAGACTGAAAAGGACACAGAAAAGTCATCCTACCCCAAAGCAGATGGAAGTATTGTGGCTCTGAAACTGTTGGAAATTTTCTGCTCTAAATGACCAGTACGTTAAAGGGTGTCAGTGCACAATTATGTGGTAGACTAGACTCCTCTGTTACCTGTGGTGATACCTATCAATAACGAACATCTCTACAAGAAGGAAAAGATACAAACTTCCAGAAACTTGGGAAAGCAAAAGCTTGCTGTTGCTTTAGGGTGGTCTGTGGGCAAGGAGAGTTCAAGTCCTTCAAAGAATGAGTTAGAGGAGACACTGTGTGAACCTTGTGCTGAGTGTGGTTAACAGTACTGTAACAGAAGCTGCCATACATTCTTTTTGTGACAGAGGTCACCACCCTTTCAAGGGGGATGTCAGTGACACCTTCAATGTCAAAAGTTAACTTCTATTCCTTCTGTAAGAAAGCATTATGTCCAAAAAGCTACAGCTGCTTCTCAACATGTGAAATGTGCAAAGAAGGTGCTAGCAAGTACAGATGGACAACTTACACATGTTGATGGACAGGTCTTTTATAATTTTATCTTTCCTTATGGGACTGTAGGAGAGATGTGTTGAATGTGTTTTCTTACTGGGGAATTAGATTTCAATAATTTGGGAAATGCAGGTCTTAAGAGCTGCCTGCACGGAGAAAATTGGTAATTAGAAGCATGTGTTTTCCTCTAAGTGTTCCAGTGAACTGTCTGGAGCAAAATGAAAGCCTAGATTAACACAGTGTGACAGTGTTGTATAGATGCAAACCTGGTGTGCCTTTAACTATTTTAACCTCATTGCAAACTTAGTTGTAAAATGTGTGTATTCATAGGGTCTCTAGTTTGATTCTGGTTTTCCCTTACCAGGATTTAATATGAAGGTGACTTTTTCTGACCAACCTGTTTCACAAGTTATTTCTGAGAAGTGACCTTTTATAAAGTAAAAATAAAATGCTACCTTTTGACTCCAGCAATGGTAAAGAAATAGGGTATGGTTTAGCTAAGCGTCACTTAACTTCAGTTAGCCTTAAACCCAAATCTATCTAATACATCCTAGATTGTAGATGGAAAAGGACTTTGGGTTCTGAATCTTAGTTTTAAGATGCATGTCAGCACACAACCTACAAAACTGAAAAAAAGGTTTTGAGGACAATGTATATGAAATAAAATTACAGTTTTCATCTGCTAAGTCTTTCATTCATGCTTTGTTTAAAATTGTGAGCTTTAAGGTTGTGGGGAGGTAGAAAATAATTTTCTGTGAAGTTTTTCAGCTGAACGAGCTTGTGGCTATGGCAGGATAATGAACTTGCATACTAAAGTGCTTTTTTGGTGAATGAGTTCTATGTGTTTGATAAAGTACTCAATAAAATCTGTGGTTACAAATCAGAGCTGCCATTTCCTCTTAGAGCAGAGGTGTGCATCCCAGCTTACCAGCTTAATGCTTACCCTTATGGAAATAGCATGTGATGTTATTGTTTTTAATGTATTAGAATCTTAAAGCGAAGGGGGAGAAGGGCATTCTGCATGGGATACTCCAGATTTCTCAAATATGACCAATAATACATTAGCAGGAATCTCTGTTGTGTTTAACACTCATCACTAAAGGTTTTTTAGCCTTTCCAACTCTAAAGCAGTACAGCGAGGTAGACCAGAAAGTAAATCGTGGATGAGGTCAAAATACCACCAAAACCAGCTTGATATAAAGATGCTTATCAGAAACCACATCTCAAGCAACTTTATTTTTCATACAGAAATACAGTATGTCATGTAAACCTACCTGTTTCTCCTCTCTAGTTGAGAGGCACAGTGAGGACACTGCTTCAGTAAGTTTTGTAGTATCAAGACCATGAATACAACAATTTCTTTATGAATATTTTGTACCTAATTAATTGGAGCAGTATGAAATATCTTGCCTGTAAGAGGAAAAAAATGAAAGAATGACAAAAGTGCTTATGTCAGAATTTAACTGACTAGCAGAACATACAACTTTCTATTTCCCTTCAATCAAATAGCTTGGTGAATTGGTGGCTACAAATTTTATTTAGTGTTGGTTTAGGGTCATCACATTACTATCATCTGGAGTAGTGATTTAGGATCAAATTCTGTTTTTACTTGCATGAGGAGTTCCACTACTTCCTTATGCACAGAAGGAAGCATAGGAAAAGGAAATCTTCCTATAGAAATTGCTGTTTGGCACAATCAGAAGTATTTAGTGGCTTTAGCTTTTCTAGACTGAGAAATCAACTTTGAAAGCAAACCAACAATAGAAGAATTCATTTGTTTTTTTTAAAAGCCACACATTGTCCTATCTTATTCAGAGCAGAATTTTTGTAACTACTGAATTCTGAGTCTGTTTTTCAGAGTTATGTAATAAAAATAATTGTCAAGTCTATTATGATAGTCTAGACTGCACACAAAAGGGGGGGGACTCAGGGGAAATCATGGAGACTTTCTCAAGGAAGTAGATAATATTTCTACTTAATTTAGTTTCAGCTATTTTTAAAGTCTTATAATCTCTAACCTTTCAGAAGAGTTTAGTTGCTTTCTTGGGGGGCAGCGGGGGGAATGGATGCAGTAAATTGTTCTAGGAGAAAATGTGCTATTGTTAGCCCTGCTCAGCTGGGTTAGTGATAAGCACTTGTAAAAGCCCTGTTATTTCATGAGCAGTCCAGAAGCAAAGCTTTTCTTCTCTCCAGTATGTGTGCTTGTTATATGTAAGATAGATTAATACTTTGTCACAGAAACAGGAATCAAGTGATCTAGTTTAGCTGGAATAAAATAGTTCTATTTTCTGAAATCCTGAATGGAATGGCTTTTCCAAGTGGGGAACAAAGACACAGTCTAGGCTGATGCTGCATTGCCTGTAGTGGGGATCAGGGAAGAGCTTTACAGGGGGGGCATAATGGAATGGTTTGTTCGAATCTTCCTAGCCTGACACTACATCCTCCTTTTCCTGACGCAAGGTGGAATAAGGTGCATATGAGGCAAAGTCTTCAGAATCAGGTGAGAAATTTCTGTTAAGAACTTTTTGCTATGCAGTACAGCAGTAATTTGAAAGGCAGGGACCATTGCAGATACAAACTGGGTCTCAAGGGTGGTAAGAATTTGTTCATGTGTGCTAGTATTTGGGTCACAAGCTTGATGAAATGGGAGAACACAACCAGTAAAGTCTGGGAATGGAAGCTGTGAAATGTTACAGTAGCAGGGTCATCCCTTGTGACTTCTGGTAATTAGATAAAATTTACTGATTAATGAGGCCACATATGCTTTAAGCCAGCACTGAAATCTAACTTGACAGAAGTGATTAGTTTCAACCTGGATATGGATCACTGTGACTATAATAAAAAACAACTATTTTTTTTCTGGTAGGGATGGGTATGTATCTGGCATTGAATGGGAAGGGGTGGGGGTTTGTGTGACAAAACTGTCTTGCAGCAGCAGTATAGGATTAGAATGACTTAGTGTATATAAAACCATAACTTGGGAATACAAAAAATGAAGGGGCAAATAAGACAATTAAATGTATCCTCTTGATTTGGAAACTTTTTATATTGCTCAGACTCTTGCTTTACCCAGACTCTTCTTCAGATCTTCTGCTGTACCTGTTCAGGTTAGATGACGACACTTCCAGGTCAACAGCCATCTGATCAGGTAGTGATGCTTGTCCTCCCTCCTTCATATTGAGCTGCTTGTGTATCTAAAATAAGATGCAATATAACTCCCCTCAAAACTATACAACTGAAGTGCCAAGTTACGTACATATACAAATAAAGTCATTTCGGATGCATAGGGAAGTTTTACATGGAAAAAACCCCACTAAAATTCACAAGTCAAAATTGAAATCTTTTGACTTCAAATGAAGTCTTTTTTGTTCCTACAGTGCATTGTCTGATACTCTACTTTAGGCAACACAAATACTTAGTCATTGGTAAATGAAATGTATTAGCAGCCTGGATTGATGGTATGGAGATGAGACTGCATAGGTAAATATTGCTGGTCTATGTGGTAGTTATGTAACTGATACAAATAGTGTGTGTGGAGAGCTTTTTTTTGCGTGGTCCACGGGAGGTTACTAGAACTGCAATAGCACTGAGGAAGCCAATAGGAAATAGTTCTTGTCTGGAATATAAAATGTATGTCAAGGGATGCGAGAGAAACTTCATGACTTGAAAATGTTAATCTTAATACAGTAGAAATTACAAAGGGGACAGTTCTGTACAGGATTTAGTCATTTTCCCCTGTTTTATCTTTAGTGAAATAGATCTTTTTCTTTATCAGTTTCACCAGTCTTGTAGGTGGTGTAAGATGGCACTTCAAGTATTTCTTGTTTAAATAGGAGGAAGGAACAGTGAGAGCAGTGGAAAAGATCTGAATTGTTACACTAGTGCCTGAGGTAAGGTTTCCAGAAAATTAGCTTTCCAGTAGCTGTATGAGGCTGGTGATACCGACAGATGCTGGGTGCAGCCCAGTGATCATCAGAAATGTGATGACTGTGTCAGAAATGACACAAATGTGTGGTGATAAGGCGGGCTGGAGGTCAGGAATCCAGGAAGTCCACTCGAATCAGGCCCAGCAGGGGATGGGGCTGAGCACAGACCTACCTACACAGCTCAGGAAAGGACTAGGGTTTTCAGTTGAAGCTTAAGTGGGTCAGTGGACAGGGTATGGATGGAGTCTTGGATGAGGATGTTCTGGGCAAGTAAGACCTATTGATGCATTCTTGGTCCACACAGACAACTTCTCTAGGTAACTCTGACTAGAACTGCTTTTTGTATAGGGGGAAGAAATGTTTTTTGCTCTTGAATTAAGTTTTAGCCGCTCTTAATTTTCACCCCAGCAGAGCTCCCTGTTACAGACAGGTTACAGATTAAACAGTGCTAAGTGCTGCTCTCATTCTGAACACCTTCACAGCATGTTCTTCATATAAAGTTTACCCTTCCTATTAATTGAGGTTAATTGTAGCTTTGCAATAGCTACCCACAAGAGGGGAGAAAGTGTTTCTATCTCTCAGCTATAATCTTTATTTACTTTTTTTACTATGATTCAAGGTACTACCAGTTGTTGGATCTGGTCGTTCAAGACACAGTATACACACACACACAGCCCAAGACAGATGCTATCCTACTAAAAATTTTGCCAAGTCAGAAATGTAGGAAAGAAGTCTCATAACATTCACACAAGGTGAGAGTTGAGAAGTCTGTGGACTTCAGCTTGCCCATGTTTGCGGAGGAAATATTTTTGGCCTGAAACTGAGGTTAGCTAGAAGAGCACTGTCACAACAGGTGAGGTGGTAGCCTTGCAGTGTATTTAAAAGCAGTGTATTTCAGAGAGAAGCTGACATAACTGCAAAGGAGCAAGTTTTATTCTGGTTTTGGGGTTGTGGGTTTTTTCCCTCTGGAGACTGTACCCAGCATTTATCAACGATTTAATATTGTATTTATGCTCATTGTTCTGAGACGATAAATTCTCTGTGGTAAGAGTTGCTAAAATACTTAGTATGGCATTTGTTTCCCTCTGACAAGAAAAATCCTCTAGTTTGTAAGCACTCTTTGAATAGTGGTCCCTGATGCAGGGAAGCTAATTTTGGCACCAATAAATAGTGTCTTTTGGCCTTTCAGAAAGTAAAATTGAGGACCTTGGAAAGTTCTTGGAACATGCTGCTGACCAGTCTGCAAACTCAATATTGCCTCTTATTTCTGTCACTGTTGAGAGAAGGAACCTGTAAAGGCTTCTCAGTCTCATACCTATGCAGTCACCAAGCATAGCTTTATTCTTTACTAATGTATTGTTGTAATGCAGTTCACAGAATCACAGAATGTTAAGGGTTGGAAGGGACTTCAAGAGATCAGCTAGGCCAATGCCTCTGCCAGAGCAGGGCCACCTAGAGCAGGTCACACAGGAACGTGTCCAGGCGGATTTTGAATGTCTCCAGAGAAGGAGACTCCACAGCCTCTCTGGGCAGACTCTTCCAGAGCTCTGTGACCCTCACAGTGAAAAAGTTTTTCCTTATGTTTCTGTGGAACCTCTTATGCCCCAGCTTACACCCATTGCCCCTTGTCCTATCACTGGACATAACAGAGAAGAGCCTGGCTCCATCCTCCCATCCCCCTTTTACATATTTATAAACATTAATGAGGTCACCCCTCAGTCTCCTCCAAGCCAAAGACCCAGCTCCCTCAGCCTCTCATAAGGGAGATGCTCCACTCCCTTAATCATCTTTGTCTCTGCACTGGACTCTTTCAAGCAGTTCCTTGTCCTTCTTGAACTGAGGCCCAGAACTGGACACAGTATTTCAGATGAGGTGTCACCAGGGCAGAGTAGAGGGGGAAGAGAAGCTCTCTTGACCGATTAACCACACCCCAGGATGCCATTGGCCTTCTTGGCCACGAGGGCGCATTGCTGGGTCATGGTCATCCTGCTGTCCACCAGGACCCTTTCCCCTATGCTAGTCTCTAACAAGTCAATTGCCAGCCTATACTGGTACCTGGGGGTTCTTCTTTCCCAGATGCAAGACTCTACACTTGCCCTTGTTGTCTTTCATTTGATTTCTCCCTGCCCAACTCTCCAGCCTGTCTGGGTCTCACTGAATGGCAGCACAGGCTGCTGGTGTGTCAGCCACTCCTCCCAGTTTTGTGTCATCAGCAGACTTGCTGCCAGTGCACTCTGTGCCCTCATCCAGGTCATTGATGAATATATTTAACAGTACTGGTCCCAGTACCAACCTCTGAGGGACTCCACTGAATACAGGCCTCCAACTAGACTCTGCCCTCTTGACCACAGCTCTCTGACTTCTTTCAGCCAGTTCCCAATCCACCTCACTATCCGATCATCCAGACCACACTTTCTCAGTTAAGCTGTAAGGATACTGTGGGAGACTGTGTCAAATGCTTTACTGAAATCAAGATAGACCACATCCACTGCTCTGCCATCATCTATCCACATGGTTATTTCTTTATAGAAGGCTATCAGGTTGTTCAAACATGACTTCCCCTTGGTAAAATCATGTTGACTGCTCCTGATGACCCATTTATCCTTGATATGCCTAGAGACAGTGCCAAGGATAAGTCGTTCCATTGCCTTTTCAGGGATGGAGGTGAAGCTGACCAGGCTGTAGTAGACCTGACCCAGGTCCTCTTTCTTGCCCTTTTTGAAGACTGGAGTGACATTTGCTTTCTTCCAGTCCTTAGGCACCTCCTGTTCTTTGTGACTTACTGAAGATGTTGGAGAGTGGTCTAGCAATGACTTCTGCCAGCTCCCTCAGGACTCCCAGGTGCATCCCATTGCAGCCCATGGACTTATGTACATCCAGATTGCTCAGTTGATCTTTAACCCAGTCCTCATCAACCAAGGAAGTCTCTTCCTCTCTCTTGACTTCCTCTGGGGCCTCAGGGGTCTTGGGCTTCTCAGGATAGCCTCCAGCAGTAGAGACAGAGGCAAAGAAGGCATTCAGTAGCTCCGCCTTCTCTGTATCCTCTGTCACCAGGGCACCTGCCTCATTCAACAGTGGGCCTTCTTGGCCTCTAGTGTTAGTTTTGTCTGCAATGTATTTGAAGGAGCCCTTTCTTTTGTCCTTGATGTCCTTTGCAAGGTTTAACTCCAAGGAGGCCTTAGCTTTCCTACTTGTCTCCCTACATCCTCCGACAACAGCCTTATATTCATCCCAAGTGGCCATCCTCTCCTTTCATGATCTGTAGAATCTCCTCTACTTGAGTTTACCCAGCAGTTCCCTGTTTAACCGTGAGGGTCTTCTGGCTGCCTTTCTTGATTTCCTACCTGTTGGGATGCTCTGATCTTGAGCTTGGAAGAAGTGGTCCTTGAATGAGCCAAATTTCTTGGGCTCCTTCACCTTCTAGTACCCTGTCCCATGGGATTTCCCCTACTAATCTCTTGGAAAGGTCAAAGTTGGCCTTGCTGAAGTCCAGGGTTGCGATCCTGCTTGGTGTTCTGTTCCTATGAACTCCACCATCTTATGGTTGCTGCAACCAAGTTCATATTTCCTATGTTAATATAGAGACTTTTCCTGAAGTTTTGGGAGGATAGTAGTGAAATTTACTTGTAGTGGAAGAAAACTTTCCACCAAATGTTAATGTACAGCATTTCTGTAGCCTGGAGGGGGCTGTTGAGCCAGGTTTATAAGGAAATAGCCAATAACAAGGGTATTTTACTGTTCAGCTGGGATAAATCAGTCTGCTTCATCTTGTATCTAAAACACATGTGACTAAGCATCATTATTCTTTTTGTCAGCCAGTACTTTGTGCTTTCCATCGCAGCAATACTCATTGTGAAAGGGCAATTTCACTTGTTGATCTTCCTATCTCCTGCTGAGGTAGTCTTTTTGGCCTGTTTCAGATCCAGCACTTTCCTTATTTAGAGACCGTGGGATTTCAACTTTGAACAAATCTTTTCCCATCTCTATTCTTGTCTGATTAAAAAAACCCCAAATATTTCTTGCTTATGGAGATTCACCTTCTACAACTCTACCCTGAGATTACTACTGATGTAAAATTGTGATTTGTTCTTTGAAGTTCAGTGTTTTTACACTAATGTTAAGTATGTTGATGTTTTACAGTTCAATACTGTCAATAGTGGTGGGGCCCTGTCCCATGAAATTCCAAGCCTGGGTTTATAATCACAGTGTAGGCCTAGTAAAGGCATTACTATATCTTAAGTGTTTACCTTCAGAAGGAATCCACTGAATCATTTTGTCCCAGAAACTGGAAGGAGATCAGATTTAGCTGAGAAGTAATTTGGTCCTAACAGAATGAGATCTACTGTTCCACCTGAACAGTCAGTGATACTACCAGAGCTGAAAGACAGTGTTCCACCAAGCTGCTGTTGGGCCAGGACTACTTTGGGTAGTGTGACAAGGTTATCCATGCTTCAATCCATTTCTGTGGTTATATGGCCATCCTTCATGAGGTACAAAGATACTGCCTTGATGCAGTCATCAGAGAAATGTCCAATGCTGCCACTTTTTACTTGATTCCTGAAGATACCTAGTTTGTCTTTTTTTTTTTCTGTGCTGTCAACATCAGGAAATGGCCCCTGGCAGGATGCCTTGTTAAAAGCAAAACCTCAACACTAGGTAACTATTCTGCTTCTTCAGAGTGGAACCCTGACAGTTTACTCATTTCTCTTATCTTGGGGGCAAGTACAGTGGCTGTTTCCTGTGAAGTACTGTTACATATCAGTTAGACATTAATCCCTGGTACTACTTTTTTTCAGAACTGCCAACTAAGCTTTTCCTATGATCATTCTCTAACCCATTCAAACCCAAGTGAGGTAGGTTACTATAAACAATTCTAGGAGCATGCGTATACCAGTGCAATTCATCTTAGCTGAAATGTTTCAGAGAAATTGAGAGAGTTGTGTGGAGAGACAGCACAGCCTCTTCAGCTGGAACAGTCAGGAGTGAATTCACATGTCCTGGAGATGGACAGACGTTTGCCTCAGCTTTCTGTTAACTCTCTGGGATCTCTGATTCTCTCCTCAGCCCTTTGTGGGATGATCAAAATTGTGAGGGCTGCCTTCATTGCCTTATTCAGCAAACCAAATCTCCAGAGGAGAAGCAGTTCCTCTTGAGACAAGGAGCAGTTACATTTCAATGAGTTTGTGCCTCCTCTGGTTTGAGTTTTAAGATGACATGCATTGAGAAGGTGACAAGGAGGTAAAAAGCCCTGTGTATAAAGGATATCTATCTGTGGTATTTACCACCACCACTGATTCTCTAGGCTTTGACAGCAGTAAAGCATTAAGCTCCACTTCCAGAGGGATGCAGGAGAAAAAAAAAAGAGAAAAAGTAATGTATTTTCAGAACTCAGCTGAGCAAAAGCAAGCATAGCAGACTCTCAAAAGCTATACCAATAGGTAAACCAAATCCTCTAAAATTTCTTCACTGAGGACCTGTTACAGGACATGAGATACTATTAGTCCATTTGAAGGTGTATGACTTTCAAAAGGCACTGTTCAGCAACACGTGCTTGCCTGCAGCCTGCTTTGAGAGGGGGATTTGAATGAACTATGGCTTCGTAGGACAATAAATCTGTTTTTAGTGCACCTGGGACTGAGTCAAAACAGAACAGTCTCATGATGCTAAGCAGTGCTTTATTCAAGTTCACTCTGCCAAATTGAATGTATTAAAATTTTTTGCTATGCTGGACCAGGCAGAGCACATCTTGCTGCAGTAGGCGTTGACTCCATGTCATGTGCTCAGGCTAATGCAGCAGGACTAGCTGTGCTCATCAGGGTTAAGGAAGTTCTGCCAGGTGTACTGAGATCAGTGAATTGAGGACCTTGGCCTGATGGTTGGGAGTGACAAGTTTGTGATTGTTGACCAGGCTACTGCTCTCTAACCTGGAAATGCTTTGCGGGTGTCTGAGCTGTTCAGGGCAAACAGCCCAGCTGCCCATCCCTGCAATAAAAGTAGGGTCTTCAGCCTACAAAATGGTCTTCTCATAATATTGCTTTGGAAACGTGGCACTAAATTTCATTAAGTCCTTTAGTTATGCTGATATGATTTCTGTGCAGCGGTGAACAAATGTCTATTATTTCTGGTTTTACATGTAAAATTGTGAATGTTTCCATCCAAGTATTCTCTTGTCAGATGTTCTGGACTGAATTGTCCCATGTTATGATCAGAGCCATTAGTTGGGCTTTTCACCTAATTTGGCATATCTAGGGTTTGGTGTGGAAAAGCACTCCTTCCCCTGCTGGCTGCACGTTCCCTATTCTCTCCTTGCACTGGATCTAGCAAACGTGTGGCACAAAATGGATTGGTTCAGCAGAAAACAAATCTGTCAAAACTGAAGTTTCCCTTTCAGGTCAACCTATTGAACTGGTCTGCATGATCACTGGATCTAAGGAGGTGGGAAGGATGAGCTCTACCTGGCTCTCCATCTGCCTGCAGTTGGACTGGATTAGAGGATAAATCAAGATGCTCTTACTATTAACATTTTAGTTCAGGAGTTCTTGGCTCAATGAGGAAAAACATTGTTTGTCTATTCTAGCCCATTAGACCCAGCTGCTTCTTTCTTTTTCATGATTATTTGATAAATTACTTGTTATTAAAATAATTAAATCATGCATCTTCACTTTATTTACAATTTTTCTCATGTTATTAAGCTGTAACTTGACCAAGATATAAGCATAATTTGCCCTGTGATTGCATAGCTTTTAATAGTACTTATGCAGCTAATAACAGCCATAAAGCTAAGTGGTTTGCCCTGTAAAGTGACATGATGTCATAATATTTCTTTGAAAATACAAAATTAGGTATCATTAAATCCTATAATTATGTAGCTATAGGTTATCTTTGCAACTTAGAAAATAGACTCATGTAGCCTGATTCTTCTTGCTGTAATATTACAAGAATTCTGCCAAAATTGTATAGGAGCAAGCGTCATGCTTTACAGAACATAAGAGACTTCCCCAGCCCTGTATTTCAGTGCAATTCACTTCATTTGTTCCCTTTTCTGTCTGAGAACTGAGGTTTTCCAACATATTTATAATAGCAAAGCAAAGAACTGGTACGTTTCAAGAGCGTGTAGTCTTTGAAATAATGAAACCAGTCTCTTTTAGTGTCTGTCTTGTTTAGAAGGATTCTCTGCAGAACCTGATAACCTGTGACTGTCTCTGGCATGAATGATTTACACAGAAGTATGCTCAGAAGTCTGCCTGTAGGTGAACTGATTCAGTTGCAAATATTTAGGCATTTTTGGCATGTAAAACCTACTGATTTGCTCGTACACTGGCTAAGTCTATTTGACTTGGCTCCAAAAGGATGTGGGTTTCATAAATGCTGTTGTATGGTTGGTTATAAGCTATTAGATTTTTTTTGCATTAGCCAAACATTTGGAGCTCTTGGGTTTTGCCTTGTCAGATTTCTTAGGATTTCTTTAAGGGTTTGATTATTTGAAGTTTCTTTTCAATCTTTACCTAGTTCTAAAATAAATGGTTACCTTTCACCTAATTGTGAGTTGAAACTGATTTGTATTACTTGTGCCTTTCTGACTTTATTTTTTAAGGCACAAGATATTTTAGCCGCATCTGTAATGGTTTCCTGGCATTTGTCACTACCGTCTATAGTCACCTTTTCATTATACAGTTACCTGTTGAAGTTAAGAGTTTCACCAGCATATTTCTCTTGCAGACATATCACTGTAGGGCTTTTTTGTGTTAGATTCAGTTTTGCACTGTTGAACAAGTTCTTATTTGGTATTTGAGATTATTACCAATTGTTACAAACAAGCTTAAAATATAGAATGTATTTGCTTATTAACTTTATTTCAGGATTATTTGCTCTTGACATATAGATAATAAAATAATATATAAAGTGCTTAACAAATTCTAAGTGTCGTTAGAATGAGCTCTTAATTCTTTTAAAGATTATATATTAGGATTAACTGCTCTTAGGTTAGAGGGATGTAGAATAACACTCAGAAATAATAGGTGATTCTCTGAGTCTGTGACATTGCAGTAAGTAATCTGATGACTGCAGTGAAATAAATGGTTTGTGCCATCTACTGGCCTAGACAGGAACTGCATTTCAGTTCAGAGGCTGAATTGTAACTTCAGCTGAACTGTATATTGTGGAAAAAGATGGAAACTCGCAATAAATAACTAGCACATTTTTATTATGTCTTCACTATATTAAGTGCAACCTGATGTTAAACATGAGGATCTTATTAATGTTTACTAATATCTGAAGGGTGGGTGTCAAGTAGAAGAGGCCAGTCTCTTTTCAGTGGTGCCCTGTGATAGAATGAGAGGTAACAGTCACAACCTGGAGTGCAGGAACTGCCACCTCAACATGAGGAAAAACTTCTTCCCTGTGAGAGTGACAGAGCCTGGAACAGGCTGCCCAGGAAGGTTGTGGAGTCTCCTTCTCTAGAGACTTTCAAGACCCCCCTGGATCTGCTCCTGTGTGGCCTGCCCTGGGTGTTCCTGTGTTGGAAGAGGGGTCTGACTAGATGATCTCCAGAGGTCCCTTCCAACCCCTACCATTCTGTGATTCTATGTGCTAACTGAAAGTGCAAGCTAGTACATTAACCCTTTTTGCACCCCTGCCTTCCCAACTGTGCCCTATGATTTCTTTATCCTAATTTTGATAGGGCCTGGAAATGTTTCTCACAGGTAGGGCTTTGAAGAGTTTAACAGTCAGAGCTGATGAAGAAGGCTGTGCTGTAAATGTGAACATGGTTTGTCTAGACATGCTAGTGGGAGTCATACTTTTCTATAATAATTCATAATTACATTATATTCCATTATCACTTTTACTTAGAGTATAAAAAATTCCAAATCTTCTCCTTTATGGGTTTCCTCTGATGTTTATTTTAGTGTTCAGCCTGGAGTAATAAAGCCACTAGTAGGGGGGAACTTCAGTATAGCTCAGTGCAGGGTTACATAAGGCCTTTTAGCTGAAATATCTTTGTATCCTACAGCCTAATAATAGGCTATTGTATTTTCTGTGATTTTTATTTTTTTAATAAAGCTCAGCTGTCCCATTCAATTCTTGGTCATTGCAGTATCACCAGTGTTATCACTTGTGTTTAATACACTGTGTACATTCTGATTGTAAAATTCTGCAATGAGCTTTGGTTCTTTCGTTGTTGCTTTTTACTACTTTATCTCTCAAGGGCATAAACAGAGGATCCACAAATGCTCCATTGTCCCTGTAGTCATGGTGGTTCTATACAAAGGAAGCAAATCCAAGAAAGTATTAATGGAAAAAAACCTTTCACATTAGAAGATGGTATGCTTCAGTATCATGTTGAGGGGGCCAGATACTTCACTTGCTTACACAATCAAGGACCAATTTTCTTATCAAGTGTGGCCCACAGGATAAACACCTGGCCTAGAAATGTAGAGGCTCTGAGCCTGCTTTTAGTAAAATGCTTCCCTTCGTGTTGCTTAAGTTTACCCTGTCCACAAGATAGGTTTATCTCATTTGCAAAGGCCTTTTAGATTCGTTGGTTAAATATCCTGTATAAATGGCTAATATTTTTTTGAGTTAGTTTGATACATATCATAGTTCGTGATCTAATTGTATATAATTTGAAAAGGTGAAAGGGCAGAATATTAAAATCTTTTAAGTTTTAGTTACTTTGGATTTATCTAAATGCATTTGTATGTATTAAAATGCATACATGTTACCTGCTACAAACACAGGTACAAAAATCAATAAATCATTTGATGTTAGATTACACTTTAAAGCATAAATAGCAAAGTAAGCAAAAATAGTATTTGTTTCACAAGGACAGGATTTTATCTACGTATGAAAAGGTGGAATAAATGCAGTGACATTGAAAGGTACTAAAATATTCAGCTCTTCAATTAGTATTTTTTTTCAGGTAGATGCCCAAAAATGGCTTCTTTGTGCCTGGGAACAAGAATTGCAGTAACTACACAGTTAACAGGAATTTTCTTGGGAGATGGGGGAAATAGTTAATTATTGTGACACTATGGCTACTATGATCAGAGCAATGACTTGTAAAGTGAAGTATATAATTGTACATGTAACTTGTTTGAAGTCAGCCAGGTTCCAGCAATCTTTTTCTGCGTATCTCTTCCTCACTTTTCCTTATATATTTTTCCCTTCAATATCTGCTGGAATTTCCTAGGAAGTTATTTTGATTATATTTTTAGAGGGAAAGATACCAAGTTGTAGCTGGCAGCCTGAGAGAGGCAAGACTGGTGTAGCTCCATGTCCCCAGCTCCAACCAGTAGCAAGGCTGAAAATGTACTTCCACTACAACTCTGGCACATCTCACTTCTTTTTTCACTGTCTAAACCAGAAGCTCCTAACTTCTACCTACCTTCTTTAATGACTTTTCTTAATGCACAGAAGTTTTGTGTAATATGTAAAAGGCTATGAATTTTGGTTAGATTAATTATGGTGGGAAGTATTATAGACAGTTCTAGGCAGGAATCTAAATCTAGTAGGAACCTACTTTGTATGGCTGGAAGAGTCTGGGCAAGTTGGAAACTGCTTCTGAGTTTTTGAACCTAACTCTTACCTTCTTTAATATACTAAACATGCCTTGTCTGCAGTCTCCTCAAATTGGGAGAAAATAGCTATAGATGAGGCAAAATTTACAGGTTTATACAACCGCTTTTTTGTAGGTACTACTGCATCAAAATTACATCGAAGTAGTGTTTTAACAAATTAACTTGAATCTTGCTGGCTTGAGTTCCAAAGGGTTTGGAGCTCAATCTAGTTCTGTGGATTTACAAATACCTATGCAGTACACTAGGACCTATTCATTGCAATAAAGACCCTTAATTTAATAGGAGCCATTATTTACCCAGTTTCCAGTGAATTAATTTCATATGGGGAGTAGTGCTTCACTAATAACGAAGTTACCAGTGTATTTTCTGTTCCTCTGGTTTTCAGTCCTGTTGTCATGGATAGAATTGGCTTACATATGCTATGTGTATGTACACTTGTAAAGTTCTTTAATACAACATGGACCTTTTCTTTGAGTGCAATGCCTTAGTCCCTTGCTTATGGGCTGTGTCTGTGCAAAACACAGTTTTCTTCCATGTGCCCCCAACATGATGTGGTGGATGGTGGTTTCTGTAGAATTAGAGAGGCCAGGAGTTGCAGCAGAATATATCTTGAGACCATCCTTTAGGAATTCCAGGAATGAAGAGAGTTTATCTTCTGCTAGGTACCTTCCTCTGATTCTTTCTTCTATGTGGGCTTATCTTCAAAGCGTTGACTGATTTTTTTACTTTAAGTTCTGCAATTCCCTTCTCCCCAACAACAAAACATGAAACAAACCACAAACAATAAAAACAAAACACAACTCCTCCAAATATAATTGCAGAGTGATTTGCAAAGAATGAAATAAAGCCAGTGTGGCCTGCTCACATTGCCAGCTGCTAACATCTTTGCAGCAGGGCCTTGGGTCCTTCCAGGGCAGGGGCACTACTGAGTTCCACTGTCTGAACACTAAATAACTACATGGGTAGGATGCTTTTTACGGTAGTAAATGTATTTTTGTATTGTTTTTATGTTCACATTTAACTCTACACTCAGGTCCTTATTTTGTGAGGGCATCTTTTATTTTGTTGTTTCAGTAACAGGTCTTCCTTTTTTAGCAAAGGGATATAAAAGTGGTACCTGTTTCTAGACAAGCTGCCTTTGACAGGAGCTGGCAGGTTCTGATTAATTCCAACAGCAGGGTCCCAAGGTCCACTACTGCTGTAAAAATATCTGCAGAAGGATTCCTGGTGCATAGCAGGCTTTCTTCTTGTGAGACAAGAAAAGAAGCAACAGCGAATTCCTGACCTTGATTAGTCAGCACACAGTTTGCTTTTTTTTATTGGAGGACATCACAAAGGAGTCTAGCATGATGACCTGCTAAGACACGCAGAAGGCTACGAAGAGACAATTGCAATGAATCCTAACACCTTCTATCATTTAGTCACAAGGTTAAAAGACAAGTTAAATGCCCTTTGGGATAAGAGATGATGGGATAATAGTGGTGAACAGAATCAACTGTGAGTGCTAGACCACCTGAGACTATAGGGCCTTAGATGTTCAATAAAATGGAGAAAAGGGAGCTATAAGCTATGCTTCAAGTTCACATGTTGATGCAGCGTAATGCTTAATTATCAGGTACTGGACCTGACTTTCAGCAAAGGGTATCAAAAAGGTTGACATGCTCATCATTTGCTTTGGTGAAAACAGTCAAAGGCAGAGAGTAGTTCTGGGCTTTATGGGAATAACTTTTTTTTTAAAGTACCTCAATTATTGTGGATTGCTAGTAACTGGGAGAGTTGTTCTGGCTACAGTAGTTCCATCATGGACATAACTGGGCTTTGGCAGGTGTTTTTCATCCTAGGGGAGTTCTGTTGACCAGAGAAAGGATGCTAGAGCCTTGGACTGCAAGAAGTCTCATGTTGTGAGTCAAATATCCACTGCTGTCACTCAAATCAAATTGACTTAATCTCTTGAGATTGTTTTGTAACTGAAAACACAGCGGTGGCAGAATGCTGGACAGGGTAAGGCAATAAAAGTGTAAGGTCTTATATTTCTATTGTCATTAAAACTAAGCTTTGCAAAGGCTGAGTCTCAGGGGCCTAGCAAGCTAGGGACAGTTTCCCCAAATCTTGCTTCAAACCCTTCTCACGGGTTTGATGTTCCCTGATAGTGTGTATATTAGGAGGCAAACTTCCCCCTCCCACCCAAGTGAAAATTTCATGTCGGACTCTTTTTTTGCTGCCTGTAGTGACTACAGTCCTGCTTTTAGCATCACTGCAAGCTCCTGCTTTGACCTCATATGACTTCTGTTATTGCTAATACAGCCAGGTCTTTCACATGTCTGCTATGGCACCACCATCCTCTTCCTGTGTTCCAGCACGACAGGGAGCTGGCTTTAAAAGCCCAGTGATCTCTGGGTCAGTCTTCTCTCTGCTCCTGTGATTTATAACCTTGATCTGGCAGCTAAAAGGAGCTTAGCACAGGGTCCAGCCCTTTGGAGAAGGCTTATGATGTTAGAAGGAAAGGTAAAAGGTAAAAGATGATAAAGGGCTGAGCCGTTGTTCACAGCAGCCATCCGACTCTCTTGATCGGCTCTCAAGAGCGGAGCGCTCTGCATGGTAGGACCAGTGTGTGCAAGTCTCCTGTTCCCAGGGCCCTGCTGCTCTCCTGGCTCCCCGCTCTTCCTGCGGGGCTGATAGCACAGCTGGCCAGATGCTGGCTGCTCTCCCTGGGGGGCTGAGGGGATAGGGTGTAGGGGCTGGAGTCTTCACATAGTGAAAGAGGTGGTTTGGTGGTAGGAAGGGCAGGAAAGGGAGAAGTATGTGTACCCTTCCTTCCAAAAATGTCTCTAAAACCAACCAGGGGGGAGTCTTTAAGAGCTGTGTGGATTTAAGACATTTCTGTTCCCCTCGGCAGAGGGCTCTGTATTTAGGGCCCTAATCTGCAAAATCAGTTAATTCCACATGTGCCAGTTAGGTAAGAGATTTGACTGAAAACACGCATGTTGTTGGTGTGCTCTGTGGTCATTACCAAACAGCCCTCGAAGAGCCTGATCCTCCTTGCTTTGTAGGAGCTGCAACAAATGGCACCGCTACCTCGTTCACTTGCAGCAGCAGCTGCGTAGCAAATACCTCACTTGCGATTTTCATCCCCTGTTTCCATTCTTTCACTTGTTTTTTGACTCATCACCTTTCCTCCTCTTCGCCCCCGTCCCGCTTTTCCCCTTGTGCGGGGCTGCTGGAACCCCCGTCCCCAGAGCCCGCAGAGAGCGGCTGCGCTGCGGGCAGGTCCAGCCCGGCCCGGCCCGGCCCAGCCCGGCCCGGCGGCACGCAGCGAGCAGCAGGCTGGGCAGTGGAAAGTTACAGCCCTCGGCTGGGCTGCGGATCGCTTCTCTTGCGAGAACTGCCCCACGCCTTCCGAAACGTGATACCTGCTGAAGGCATTCCGCGCGGGAAAGGCCGAGCGCTCTCGGAAGTGCTGCTGCGAAGGACTTGGAGGAGAGGAGGAGAATGGGGGGGTTATCTTCTAGCACGTTGCTGTAATCAAGGAGTCTAAATCATGTCCTTTTAATAAGGAATCTAAATCTGCTGTTTATGGTGTGGGAACCTGCAAGCATTTGTGTTTTACCAGTACTTGTTCACTGAAAACTGCTGTGATCTTAAGCAAGTTAATTCTGCAGAAAAATTCTAGCGGGCATGGCTCAGTATGGGAAAAGTGATGTACACAAATAGGAATGGGCTTTGTTAAGAATAGACTTCAGAGTCTGTAGTCCTTTCCTGTGTGTTATATTGGAGCATACATAGGCAGGTATGCAGTAAAACTTAGTTGTAGCTATTTGTGTTTCATGGGGATGTGGGTGGGGTGGTAATCAGTGGTAAATGCAAGTGTAAAACGGTCATTCATACCCAAGAAAGAGCTGTTTGTCGAAGAACTTCATATGCTAGACATAATATGGAATTTACCTTTCTACTTATACTAACTGCTTGTAGTAGGAGCTTGATCAATGCTGTTTATTTTTACACAACGTTCTAGTAAACACTATCAAAAGATTTGGGTGAAGGGTCATGACAACACAACAGTCCAGTTATTTATCAGGGGTTTTTTCTGGAAACTAATCAGGGAATTGTTTGACCAGCATGAAGTAATAATTTCCCTCATGTATTCGGAGTGAATGTCCTACACTTACAAAGAAGTTTCATTAACTTGTGTGAACATCCAAAATGAGAAGAAGGGTAGGAAGAAAACCTTGTGAAATCCATATTAGAATTATTAGCTGGAGCTGTGGACCATGCAGCATGTTTTGGGTCTGGCTGTTTGGAAAGTATGGGTTTTCTCTTTACTGTAAACTGACTGTTGCTTATTTCAGTAGTGCCTTAAGTCTGAACTCTTAATTTGACAGATGTTGCCCTGTGACAGGCATGCCGTGATGTTATTTTTCTTGCCACAAAGTGTGTAGTTTAAATTATTATCCCCGTTTTGAGGGGATGTGGAAATAGGGGTCAGATGTATCAACTGACTTTTAATCATCATTGTGAATGAGTCTGGTGGAAGCAAGGTCTGGGCTTTGTTCTGCTTCCTTAACTGCAAGACCCTCTACTTCTCTGCCCTTCTTCCTTTAGTTGAAAATAGTCATCCACAGCCACATGACATGGCTTAGAGACATAACTGCTGCAGGGTACGCAGATCCTTGACATCTCCCACTACATCTATACTTGACTTACCTTTAGCTGAAGTCCTGCAGAAAATTAACCTGGAAGATAATTTCCAATGGAAAAAGACTTGATAGAATAGACTGAGCACAGGCTTTTGTTTATATTTTTTTATATTTATTTATTTATGTTACTTGAAAGGTTGCATTTATCTATTCTTTATCTAACCTTTTTATTATTCTATCATTTGGCTTCTTCAGAAACTTAATGATTGGACTCAGTTATCTTGAAGGTCTTTTCCAACCTAAATGACTCTAGGAAATACTTTCAAAGTGTTCATGAAATGCAGCCTTTACTACAGTCAATACCAAGGACCTTCCTGCAAAGTATGTTAAATTAATTCCTAACTAGTCTTTGCACACTTTGTAATGTTCCATACAGTTCTTCAGCAAATATACAAGCTTAATCCACCCCCCTCAATCTGTCCTCAAACAAGATTCTCTGATGACTTAAAAAGGCAATGACGAAACAGTCAAGTGTTCAGGAGCTTGCTCATCTGGGGAACCCTGCGAGACCTAACAAGCAGTGACCTATTCCATCATGAAGCTGGAAGTGGTTTGGCTGTTCTGCTTAGATACATCTGATAATACGGACATATTTTATGGTGGTTTGGAATACCTGCATCTTCATAGAACCTCTTTTATCAGAAAAGGTAAGAGTTGGAGCAGTTGAAAGCTTCAGACAGGGTACGTTGTCAGTTCAGGGTGACTTTAAAATACAGGGCAGCCAGTATGGTTGTAAGTGCGTGTAAAGTGCTTCGCTAACTGATGATTAAACTTTGGTACTCTAATGCAGCAGAGACAACTTAAAATATCAGCAGTCTAGATTAACACTATAGATATGATTTACAATACTGGTCAGAATGAGCTGATAGCAGAGCTTTGGGAATATACTCCATAAATGTCTTGCAAACTACTGAAAAGCAGTATTTATCACCTGCTACTATTTTGCACACCACTGCTTTGTGAGAAGCAGTAAGTTCACACTGAGTCTAGGAAGGAATTACTTGACTCCCTGATGACAATCTTATGCAATAACTGCAGCATTTCATGCTTTGCTTCAATGCTTATATTATACAATGCTTATAATCTGCTGTTTACACAGAAAGACAACTAATTTAGGCTACTTTAAATGGCTATCTAGCTTTGCAGCAAAGGGAACAAGAGAACTAGACACCAATCCAGCTCCAAACCTCTACAGTATTAATGATCTGCACTATCCATGAGATTCTTATCCTTAGGCCTTCCTCATGAACTGCTCCATAAAATACCACAGAGCTAAGGTCCATGGGTGACCACCAGGTGCCCAAATGGAAAAAGAGCTGACACCTACTGTCTAGTCCTGATTCTGACCATTTGAATGGATAGTGACTGCTTTTCATGAGCTCTATTCCCATATCAGTGAAACAAAAATAATATTCTGAACTGAATCTCTGACACCATTTCCTTAGAGAAATCTAATCATACTTTTTTTTTTTAACGAAGACTGAAGTAAAGATGCCATTTGACACTTCATTGTGAAGTCTCAGTACATGCAGGGAAATGTACTTTCTGAGAAACCCTCAGGGCAGGAAAATTCCAGGCACAAATGATGTTATTTAACACCTCAGAAAGCTTCCTTGCTGTGTGGGGAATCCATTCTCTAACACACCAGGCAGTTACATCATGTGGAAAGATAAGTTTTGTTCTCCAACCACATGGCTAAAATGCAAAGAATAACCTCCTTCCTCTATCCTCTTTTTGTGGTGCCTAGATACAAATTATTGTTCATTTTGAAAACCTAGTTCTCAGTTCTGGCTGCCTTTGAGAACATCACCACAAATTCACCGTAGCATCAACTCGCTATAGAAAGCTGTGTCAGACTTGCAGTGTATAACACTGTGAGGTGATACTGAAAATGCTGCTTCTCTGAATAGGTAGCTCCATTAAGGAAGGTAACCAGGAAGATCATCTTTTGGTGCTTTTTGTATTCACCTTGGGCAAGCTCTGAGAATGTTTGAAGGCAAAGTCTGTTTCTTAAAGTGTAAACGGTGCTGGACACCTTCAAAACAAAGCAAGAAATAAACGGTGTGCAAATGAGTGTTGCTTTTCCAGTTCTGAGCAGACTCTGTATGCGCTGCCAGAGATGATTTGTGACCTCTGGCATGACTGTTTCAATGGAGCTTCAGTTGCCAATATTAGCACGGGCTGCTCTCAGAGTAACTTGGATACTATCTGCATATATGAGGCTGTTTCGCGTGAGTCTGGCAGAGACTTGCAGGAGTTTGTTTAGCTTTCCTTGAGATTGCAGTAACAACACTGTTTTGGCTATGGATTTTACTTAAAATCCATTCCTGGCCAGTAAGTGGCCACAGATGTAAAGACTAGCACACTGGTACTGATTACAAGTGCTCTATGACCTACTTGGGAGAGGTAGAAAGGGTCTACCATCAGTCACAGCTGGAGACTGCAAAAATTGTTTTGAATTTATCTTCAGTCAGCCAGTGGTCTGGGAAGAAATCTTGCTGAGGGCAACAGATTATCTCAAAGTCAAAAAACTGTATGCATTTGGATGGGAGACTTGCAGACTTTTAAACTAGAACCCTGCCCAAAGAAAACCCAAACTTTTCTGTTTTCTTACCTTTTACTGTCTCAGGAGCTGGTAACTTTGTGATTTCACTTGAGTCCATAATTAATAACTTAATTGTTTTTAAACAAACAAACAGTATAGGTGTACTTGGAGCCAGGAAGCTTGTAGACCAATGCAGATTTCTTCCTCTGTGTTCACATTTCAGGTTTATCTTCTTCCCTGCCTGTACCTTTTTAGTTATTTAAAGATTTCATCAGATGTGAAAGACCCTGAAATTCAAAGTTGAATCATGATGTTTGTGCTTTCTGTAAAAATACAAAATATTACTATGCTGCTGGCATATACCTAGTGTATTATTATATTGCAATATACTGTCCCCTGGGTCTATTGTGTCAGTGTTTCACATGATCTTCTAAATACCCTCAGACTTTGCACTGTGGTGACTGCAGGCCAGTGAAGTAAAAAGAGCAAGATAGAGACGTTCTGTATTGATAAACCCAACATGAAACCTGAAGGGAAGAGGTGGTATCGAAAAGTAGCTTGGTTAACTCTGCGTAACACTGTGATGGGTCTGTGAAGTAGCAAAGCCTGCATTTCCTTCAGGTTTCGGTCTCCTGTTTACCTCTCAGTGCCACCAGTTGAAGCTCTACGTTAATTGTAGTATTTGATGCCAAGACATCTATGGAGTTTGCTGTTTAGCTGTATTGAATGCCACCTAGCAAACTCAAAATACAATCTTTTTGTACTTCTTTGTTATTTTTCAAATCTGAAGAAACGTAAACAGCTACCTGTAGGATTTCACTGCTTCTCCCTTTTCAAGACAGGGCTCTCAAGTGTTTTCAGGCAGTGAGTAATGCAGCATCCTTTGAGAAAATGCTTTAACAGTCAGGGGGCGTGGTCTGTGCATTTTGAGAGCTGCTGACCCACCCACATAATGATCTGTTGAGATTACTCATGCTTCTGGCAGAGCTAGCCTGCCTTTCTCCAGAGCTGGCCATAATGCAGGTCCAAATTGACACTAAAGTATTAACTTCAGCTCAGCTTGTGGGTGAAAAGCTAAAGAAAGCCTTAATCTGAGTTCGTGCCTGTGTCCTTGCCTGATGTGCTTTTGAGCTGGAGGCTAGCCATGTGTACATTTGGAAATCAGGGGATGAAAGGCAGCAATTAGGAATTGCAGTCATCTTTATGTCCTCACTGGAAATGGATCTCATCCATTTCAAGAGCAAACAGCTCTTACACCAAGGAATGCAACTGTGGAAGATGCATTTGCATGTAGTCAGATCCAAGTAAAATGAAATCTAAAGTGGCAATAGCCCAGGATGCAACTTGATGCTAATTGTACATAAATGGCAGAGGGACTGCCATATGACAGGCTATAATCAATAAAACATGCCTGTTGTGACTGAGCTGCATGTCAGGTGTCCTTCCTGGGACGGAGCTGGCACCCCGTTGTGTACCTTGCTGTGCTCTGGCTCCGCTCGCAATTTAAACCTTGTTATGGATTTATTCCTCACCTACAATTCCTTTCTAGCTCTTTCCACCAAAACAAAGAACTGAACAAAGCGAGTGAGTGAAACACTGTTATGCAGATGCTACACACTAGTTACAGTTTTGCTAAAATAATGTGTGTGCAGAAGTGCATTCTTGGAACAAAATTGACTTTTTTTTTTTTTCCTTAAGAAATTCAGGATCTCTTGTTTCACTCGATTGGTGGTCGTTAGAACACTGAAAAACGGAGGTCAGCCTTGGTAGATATTATTCATGTGTTTTGTCTTTGCACAATGTTTTGTCTGGAATTGTTCCAAAGGACAAATGTGTTTAGCAGATAAGAATTATTTTATGGGTTTTTTTTTTCTTTTTATCAAGGAATAGTTTGCTTTTTGTGATGACATCACAAATACTACTTTAAGAATTTATTTGGTGATTTTTGTACACCCTAATTTCTAGCTGTTTGTAGCTACAGTTGCTTGTAGATCTAATACAATAATTGTTTCTGGAACTTAACATAAAGAGATTTTTTTTTTTTTATTAAATATCTGTAGAGCTATATTAAGATTAATACAGGCAAAAAGAAGCATTTGTAGTGGTTCCAAAGGAAGCATCAGAGCAAGGGTTAAAAGGAAAAGTATGTTAATGACTACAGAATACCAGATGTGTGATTTCATTCAAACCAAGAGGAAAAACTAACCTAAAGATAAGGTGCCAAGGAGGAGAACTGAACTGGAGCCATAAAATAGTCTGATTAAAAAAAACCAACCTTGGTGCTTGTGGGTATGTAAGGATTGTAGTCAGAGATATTTTATTTTTTTTATGTAAATACCACCTTCCAGTTCATAATATCTCACACAATTTTGTGACCCAAGTTTCCTACAGTTAAGTTAAAATCTTAACGCACAGATGTTTGGAGGGCCACAGAACTGAATGAAAATTGTTACGTTAGGAAAGGAGATGCGGGTATTTTCCTCTCGCTTGATTGATTTTAAAACTTCATTTCAGTTGGCTACAACTTCTGCCAACAACTCCCTATCACGGAAGAAGTCTCTTCAGTTACGTGTTGCTCTCTGTTTGCTGCGTCAGTACGTGACCTGCGTTTGTGACTCTCGAGTAGTCAGAGAAGCGCTTCCGAGCAGCCTGGACAAAATCAGGCAGTCAGCTCGCTTTGGCTTCCTCTAGCGTGCTCAGTGAAGGTGCTTGGCTGCCTGACGTGGCTTTTCCTCGGGAGAAACCAGTGATGTTGGCACGGGAGCGCCGTAGAATCATAAATTGCCTACGCAGGTTTAGAAGCGGCTGGCGAGCTGAGCTCTGTGAAGAGGTGCCCCTCCTTAGGGCAGTTCTGTAGAACACTGCTTCACCTTGACTTTGGAGGGTGTTCTGTGCATAGTCTAGTTTCAGGGCTTGCTGTCCACATCCAGTACGTGTCTAGGTTAGCATCTACTTCTGGAAGTGGGCAGAAATCTTCGGTAATTAGGACAGAGTCAGCCTTGAGGTAGCGTAGGAGATAATGCTGTGTCTTCTCAGAATATCCTGTATTTTTTGCCTTCTTCCTGTTCTTGTGTTCTGCTGTTTCATGAGTGTGCTCACCTGGAGTGTCATTTGAAAGGGAGCACTGCTGGAGATCCCTGAAACTCTCAGCAGTTGTAGCGTCCCCTTAGTGCTTTTCCAAAGGGTACAACTGAGGCTTGATGCGTACTCTGGTTTGAGACCACAAGAATTGATCTGAGATTGGAGGAATCTTCAGGTGTTATTCAGCTAAATGCCTAGTCATTGGGAAAAAAAGCTTCTGTTTTCATTCCTACCACTATTTAAATATTACCTGGTGAGTATTGCTTTTTAATGTTATATTTACTATTAGAACCAGCTTCCATTTGAAATCATAAAGAGCCAAAAGCAAGAAAATATTTTTGGGTTTGGGTAATGCTGCTGTCTCTTCTCTGGCCCTCTGAGGAGCATCTCAGAACATAGTGCCACACATCACATGCCATTCGGGACTTCTTTTTCTTTGAACCAGAGAATTCCTGAGCTGTATTTCCTCATTTTCCTTTCTCACCTTCTCACATTACTGTCCTGGCATTCTCTTGCATGTGGTATTTATATAGTTCTTAGCTGTAAATGGATTTCTTCTGGAACTTGAATGGTCTGGGAATTGCATTACACTTCAAGGTGACTTTCACAGTTACAGCTGTGATCTCTCTGCTAGCAGTCAGGGAAGTCCTAGTTTTACTCTGTTATTCTTGTTTGATGCATTTTTTTCTCTTTAAGGAAAATAATTTCCTTGAAACAAATCATTATTGGGCTAAAATCACTTGACAGTTTCTGATGAAGTCAAATTTTGATCCACCTTTTTATCCAACCAGATGAAGAAACCATCAGCATTTTACCATGAAACTGTTGGTGCTCAGCTTTTAGAAAACTTGAACTACTGGGATTGTTACAGATCTCACCTTTGTTCCTAGAGTCAAATCATAGTATAATTCTGAAAGGGGAATACAGATTAAATTAAACAGTGTAATTTTCTTTAAAACTTTCCCTTTTCATCTGATAATCTGATGAGGACTGAGGCATTATTTTATATTTTATTACCTGCATAGGAGAAATCTATGACAGATCCTTGCCTCATGGTGTTTTGAATCAGCTTTTCTGCGCAGTGTTAGTAAGTAAATGTGAATGCATCTTGATAAGGTTATTTGGTCAACTATTTGATCCTCTATTTCAGTATTGTTACTACTTTACTGACAAGAAATCCCTTTCTAAAGGCACAGAGATTCTATTTTATTTGGACAAACATAACACTTCACATCATCTCCAAAATGCAGTCAGAATGTTTCTCTCATCATCATTCATGACATCTCATAAAGAGAGAGGGAATTATGCCAAGACTCTGCATATGAGTCTCAATTTACTGCATAAAATCACCTGTTCTACTGGAGAGGAAGAGTTGGTGTCTCAATTATGAAGTTGTCTCTCTTCTAGGAAAGCTTAGTTTACTTTACAAACTTCAAGTAATATATTTAAACTGGTTTCAAGAAAGCTTTTGGTTTTCTACCTTAGGTAAGTGATGAACATTTTAATGTAGGTCCCTTTCAAACACAAATAATATTTGGAATTGGGGAAGGATCAAAACTACATTGAATTCATCTTGAAAAGATGAAATAGATATCAGAATTTCTAGTTGAGGACCTCTGTGATTACTTACTTCACATTGTTTGCATTGTTTAACCTGTTTTATCTCTTTTGTCTTGAAGAATGATGGCAGACCTCAATAGTGGAACATTGACCGAGATTTACAACCTGAGAGGTTTACAACCTATTGACCCTTGAATAAGCAGCAACAATATAACCAGCTTACCTATACTTTGTGTAATACATCTATGGCTCAAGACAGGGGAAGTCACCAAGGACAGGATGCCTGCGAACCACTGAAAGGAAGTAAGCCTAGTGTGAGCTGGACTGGGTATTGTTACAAATTTTAACTGTGTGCAGAGCATGTGTGAAGAAGAAAGGGTCAGAAGTTCAACAAGGAGGAAGACTACCAACCTTCATCCCAAGGCCCTCCTGAAGACCCTCTTGGTGGCAGTGTGCATGTGTAGGTGGGAGATATAGGATGTAAATGAACTCCAGAAACCCACTGGCATAAGATTGCCCTTTTCAGGAAATGTAATGAATATGTACGCTTAGCCTGCATATAAACTTTGTATTTGGCTTACATCGGTGCACACGTTTGGAGCAGTGATCCCCTGTGTGTCCAGTGCTGCAATAAGGAATACCTGCTCAATAACACTATGTTGTTATTGAGTTTATCCTGGATTGCTTGCCCAGCCACACCTAGCCTCCCACTTTGGTGAGGAGTGATAGAAAGCACGGGGGCTTGGAGGCACCAATCCTTGAATCAGTCTGGACAACAGACCCCAACGAAGAATATTTTAGTGGAATTATAGATGGTGAGGGACCTGACTGATGATGACTAACTTTTGAATAATTATCATGTTTGTGAAAGCTGGTTGCAACAGAATTGTCCCTTCTTATTTTGGCATTTATGAGATGAGAATCCCTCTGCTCAGGGGAGTGGGATACGATAGCGGTGCCACACTATGCAGGAGAAAAGAATTTCACAAGATCCAGGCAAACTTTTTGCATTCATGTGCATTGTCTAGGTCAGTGATATGTGTGTGCCTATCCCCTGTCCTTTTATTGCATGCACTCTGAACATTTCAAGGCAAGAACAGGTCTTTGGAAACTGCCTGGCATGATGTGGGTCTTACTAGAAAGAAAAGAAAACAAAGAATTTCTTGTTTTTTAACATGAGGTGAACTTCTATCACATTTGCTTCTATCAAATGTGCTGACCAAGTTGAAAGATGCTTACATCCAACCTAGGATGTGAGCGCTATCATTGGCATTAAACCTTAAAAAAAGATTATGTGCTGCTGAATTTACCCTTCAGGGAAAATGCCCGTGAGGTTAGGGCCCATTGTTTAATGCAAAAAGAAGCAGAGCACAATAAGATTTTCATCATCTTCCCCTTAGACCTCTAGGCTCCAAATCCTGTGAAAAGTATTGTTTTTGCCAAGAGATGGGTTTGGTGTGGCATTCACTGCTCAGAAAGGCACTGTTAGCCTTAGCATTGGGGTAGGACTGCAAAATCGTGGGAAATCCGGAGTCCTAAGGATCTCTTGCGTTCAGAAATACTTAGGCACCTTTTCTGCAGCAGTAAGGAAGGTGAGTAGCATTATGCTACTCAGAATGAGCTGCAGATGTGCACGTGGCTGGAGCTGTGGTTACTTGAATGCTCTCGGAGCATGCGAAAAGTCTGTCCTTATTTTTCTCTTGCTGCGTGCTACCGCATCCATTTTCTTGGGTAAAGCAGACCTTTGATTTCCTTTCTTCTCTGCTCCCTGTAGAAATGGAACACACACTCCACTAGGTACTTTCAAAGTAGGTTAGGAGGTTGTCTGATACTTAAACATCAAAGTGATGTTGTGACCAAGTAGGTAAAGTAGGTTTTGAGGTGATTGTGATTCCCTCTGTTTCTCGTGGAATGTATGTACTTAGTATGATCAGCTGCTTGGATCTTCCTGATTTGGTAAATTATCTCTTATAAGGTTGGGGCCTTGCAGAGCATTGAGAACACAGATGAGCAATAACTGTTGTGGTCTGTGATAGTGCTAAAGTGCTTATGCCAGCTTTAAATGGTGCTGCTTGTTCATATTACCTTGCAATTAATTTATTTTGCTCAGCTCGGGCTGCAGCAGAGTTCTGACACAATCAGTTACATCTCAGCCTGGGTAAGAAAAGTTATTTTCAGATGTTAGCAACTAAGACATGAGTTCATACAAGTCTTAACTCGGTCCCCTCACAAATCTCTTTGCTGCTGGTTCTGCTGGCTGCTATCCTGTCAGCTGGTTTGAGTGCTGTGAGGGCAACAAGTATAGACTTCTTTGGACTTGAAAAATGGGGTGTTGTGATGAAGATTAGTGATACCCACAGGAGCAGTGACAGCACAGGGAAAGTAGTGCACTCCTGGTAAGGACGTATGTAATTGCAGGATTTCCACCTGTGTTAGAGGCCACATGGAAAATGTCTGCTTTTTGTAGGTTTGAGTTACTGTGTTTGAGCCTTTTCTCGCACCTGGATTGTTATTAAACAGAGAGAAGTGCTATTTTTTTGTAAAAATAGATGTGGTCTGTTGCTAGTTCTTTGCTTATGCACAAGTGTACGGTGAAATAATGTGTGAATTTGTGTGCACGTCAACTCTAAATCCTGGTTTAGTTCTTTTCAAACAGCAGACAAAAGAATACAAGAGAATAAAGTTCAATGGAGGGGAAAAAATTACCGATGGCATGAGGTGTCCATTATACATATATATGACTGTATTAACTGCTTAATGGTTTACCTCTGCTGTGATTTTGAAAGTTGGACTGCAAACCTGATGAGAAGTTTACTTTCACATGGAGAACTGGAGCAAATGTAGTTTGGAAACCGTTTCATAACGTGAACTGTGGGTTCACCACAGTTCTCTTTATTAATAGTAGATATTTGCTTGGCTTGAGTTTTCTTGTGGTAACAGATACATCACTTCTGAGATGACTAATGGCACATAATACTACTAGAGTGTTTTTTCCCAGACAGTCAAGGACATCAAATGAAAAGAAGAGCAGTCACACCCAGGGTTGCATATTTGTGATCATTATATACAGGGCATCGCTCTTGAGAATATGCTCAGAGACAGCGCATTGGTTTTAACGTCGGTGCTTTTTACTGTGGCCAGAACTGAATTGAAATTTTTTAATGTTTCCCATTCCTAATATCTTTTAGTTAAACTCCAGTTAAAGGAATATAGCCACACAAGTAATTCCACTGGTATTGCAGAGACTGCACACATAAATAGGGATGTTTGAATGATCACTTGGAGTTTGGGGCCTTAAGGTATTGATTTCTTAGCTCAGGTGCTGAGCAACCTCATTTCTCTGTGAAACCAGTGGCCTTGCAGGAATGGAACCTGGATAGGCACCGCTCTACTTAATGGAAAAGCACACATTTTGGAATGTATTTAGGGACAGAAAGGCACCTCAGTTTTCACAAATAATATTTAGAACATGTTTTCCCACATCCAAGTCTCTTCTCTACACCACAGAAAACAACCCCTGCTGAGAGAAAGGAACAGATGGATTCAAGTGCTTCATACCAGTGACACTCTTGCTCTTTAGCAGACGTTTAGCTGAAGTGTGTGAGGATGTTGCGACTTGTTCTCAATTTCAGCTCAGTAATTCATTTTTTTCTTCCCCTGGTCTCTAGGATCATGAGGAGAGCAGTAAGTACATAATATGTAATTTGACTACTATTCTTTAGTCCTACTCTTTTTAGCAAGACTGACAAGAAAACAGCTATTTAGATCATGGAGGAGCTCTCAAATCGTTTAAGCTGCCATGCAGAGATACTCCCTGCATTTATTTAGTATCACTTCAGGTTTCTGAGTATCAAAATAAAATATTTACAGAAAAAGAAAGAAATTTAGCTGTGATAAATGTGAACCTGAGGTCTTCCACTCTGTTATGTTCAGAATTGAGAGATAGCTTTATTCACTGTACAGATCATATTTAGTTAAAATATTTGACAGACCTTTCAGGATGTGACATTTTTGCATTTCCCATTGCATAAGCAATACAGCTTATTGATAATGAGAAAAACAATATACGGTATAAATTTGCTTGCTGCTACATTACTACGGGATCTTACATTTACAAGCCAAGGGATTTTAAATGAAAGATAGTTTATAGAAATAAAGTACTGGCAGAAGTTTCCTTCCTGTATGTGGGTGTGTCTGACAGTATGCACATGTGTCATTTTCAGATTCGTCAAGATGATTAATTACAAAGTTTTGATGAATTCTAGTGTGACCAGAGATGGTAGGCCTTGGTAAACATTACCAAGTTTTGAGGGGTTTTATTAGGCTATCAGTGTTAAGGGTTCATATTAAAGCATCAGTTCCTGGAATTAGGTGAGGTTATTATTTTTTTCCAAACCATGTGTCTGGCATTTGTTGCAAAGAAAAGTATAGCAATGGGAAGGTTGGAGGATAACTGATAATGGGATGATAATGTGAACATGAGCCTTTATGAAGGAAATCACAGAATGAAGGGAAACTGTAGAGGAATGATTGAAAATTGATGATTGGGACAGAACTGATCGGTTTCTTGAATTTTGGAGGGAGCTAGAGAGAAGGTGAATTTATGTTTTTAGGGTACCTGATGTGGAATATTTAACTATTAGTCTGCTGTCACAAAATCTCCAGTTTTCTAGGCCTGTAACTATAACACAAATGAACAAAAAATACATCTAGGTATGTCAAAACTGTAAAAGTTATTTCAGCTTCTAAAAACACAGTAGATTAAACAAGTTATTCTGTAAGTTTCTGGTTTATAAAACATCCTGAGTTACATGTTAATTGAATCATATCTTGCTCTTTTCATGTGGCTTCTTGACTGACTAGGAGATAGGAACTAGTGCTTCAAGAAATACATTCTTGTCCTTTTATATTGACAATGTTTGTAAACAATAACGCAGTACCAAAATGTGTGCTATCAATAATTCATGAAGTGTTTTCATCCTTCCAACTCTTTTAAGTCAACACTAAAACAAATTTGGCAGTGGATCATAGAATCTCCTTTGGAAGATGGGGCTTTACATGGGGTAAGAACTATCTACAAAACAGCCTGTTTAACACTTGTTAGTTTGAGGGTGCGATTTTATTTTTTTTTATTTTTTTTAATGGTTAACAGACACTGATCTTGGAGTGATTCTCTTTCCTCTCTGGCTGTTTTCTCATTCCTTCTCTTGTAGTGATACTGATTCACGTGCAGCTGGGCAGAAACTTGGACCGTATCTTGGACTGAGTTGCCTGGAAAATACTTTTCTTAAGGAGGGCTTATTTTTCAGCTGGATCAGTAATCCAGTCTCATAAGCACAAAACTGCATAAATCAACAGAAGGATGTAGGCAGGACTGGTTGGTTAAAGGTAATGAAGATTTCCTGGGATTATTTGGAGGGGGGGTGATTTTGGATAGTTGTTCTGCTTCTCCCAAAGTAACAACAGAAAAATATCAGAAGACAGTAACTTTCAGGAATGACAAGATTCAGCTTTGAATAAATAGCTCAACAACTAATGTTTTGTTACATATGAAACATTCTAAGTACCTATTTGCTACAATACAAAGGTAGACTCCAGTCCTGTAAGCATTGCAGCAGTGGAAGCCCCTTGTGACAGATGTTTGTACAGACTGACAGCTTGTCCACCTGAAATAATTTAAAGGATTTGGGCTTTAAGGCTTAATTGTATTAGTATGGTATAGTAAAGCCTTTGTGCAAAGCTGTTGCCTTCAGTGGACTGTAGGAGTTCAAATAGATGTGAATGACAACAAAGATTTACGGTTGTAACAGCTGCTGGAAAGTTGGGTGATGTCACACTGAATAATGTTCTGAATCTCTAAACCTGATTTGTCATTAGAACAGTGTACTACTAAAAAACACACTGAGACAGTAAGATAGCAAAAAATAAATAAATTTAAAAATCCCCTGTAGTTCTTGGGAAAGTTTATTAAGGTCCCTTAGTGATTCAGAAGTACAAATTCCACTGAAAGCCACATCTGAGCTTTCAGAAGTCTTCTCTTGAATGTTTGTACTACTTAAGCTTTTCAGAAAAGCAGAGAGCCTCATTGCAGAACTGCTAGTCTCTATTGCAGATAAAGTATCTCACTGAGAGTCAAGACTGGTACAAACAAGCAGCAGCTCTGAGGTAGCTGTGAACTGTCCCTTTCCACCTCACTGCAGTGTAACTTGCTATATCGACTTTATTAAACTTTGACAATTACCCTGACTGTTTCAGCTGAAACACCAGCTCTTTCTAAAGCTGAAGAACAAAATCTTATCCAAGTTTGATCCTGCTAGCTTTTTTATACTACACTACCCTCTGGTCATTGCTGGGCTGTAGTTCTAGTAGAGATAGGCATCTACTTAAGCCACAGGACTTTTATATAGGAAGAAAATATTTCAAATATTCTATTTGATATTTTATTCTTTAAAAAGGATCATTTACCTAGTTGTAACTTCAGTTGATAAGCAAAACTTGTTATTTAGCTGTTGATTAAAGATCTGTGCCATTGCAAAAAGGCAATTGTGTTAATGGCTTAGCACATCTTACAAACTAACACTTACTTAACTTTCACCTTCTTTGCTTGCAGCAGCAATGTCAGTAATTGCAGTTTGTGAGAACTGCCTGGAAAATTACATTCAGTGCAGCCATTCGGAAAAGATCCATTCTCTTGCAAAACAGAATGGATCATGTAGCTGTACATATCCTGGAGGAAACTACTGCTCTGGAACAATCTGTCTCAGCTCCAAGGAAAGGTTTTGATTCAGTCATAGACATGTGTAGACTAAATTATTTTCTAATATTTAATTTACAGGATTTTTATTCCCTGTCTCTCCCTGGAGGGTGCAGTCTTTCCCCCAGGTAAATACTAGGTAGTTTTTCACCTCTTCCCTGAGGGGTAATTTCCACAATTA